>VDFB02000872.1:300591-397765 GCA_007258455.2 Sequoia sempervirens | reverse complement strand
TCATAAAGCTAGATTATATTTTCATGATTTTTTAGCTAGACACTTCCCTGAAAACAAAATTATGAATCAGAGACTTCTTGGAGGAATACCGCACCATGGACACAAGTTACAAGAGGTGGAAATTTCCTCTACATAGGGTTAAAGGTGTGAGTAACCAAAATATGAGGTTCTCCAGTGAAGATAAGCCCCCATTCTCTGTGGCTTTGTTTGAAGAATACTTTCAATACACTTATTACTCAATTGGTCAAGTACTGGGAATTGATGCTCCTGAGAACATGAAAATTTCTCCCATGGTTTTAGCCATAGACATCTAGATCCATAATTCTCAACCCTATGTTTATGCAGAGTATTTATCAGAGGCCATCAATAATGCCCTCAATTTCATCAAGAATGATAGTGAAGCCATTAATTTCAAGTACTATTCTCTTTTCATGCAAATGATATTATATGAAGGTCAGGTTATGGGGATATGGGGTGAGGAATTAAGAATAAAAGAATTAGATAATGATGTAAATTCAAGGCTTATACAAATGTGGACATCTATGTGGGAAAACAGGTGTGGGCGGTCCCACTACCTATATTTTGAGGAATATTTTGTCAAACGACTATACAAGATGCTAGGCCACAAATGTGACTACAACCTCTCCCTAGAGATCTTAAGATTTCTTCAACCAAAAGATATGGGCCATGAAGCAAGGATAAATAACAATTGGGGGGACTGGTACATGTTTGGGGATTGTACTATTATCAAGGTTTATGGATTTGAAGCTACACCTTATTTGCTACTTAAGACTGTGCCAGAAAAAAGTTGCTTATTTAGAGATCATAAGGCAATTGTCATTTTCAGCTTTCATGCATTTAAAGAGCTACGGGAGGTAGACTTTCATGCCTTCCACTGTATGCTTTGGTGATTTCACTATTATCTCTAATTCAAGCTATGACTTGGTTAGTGGTAAACTGGATTATTATGGCTTGCCGGTTGGCAACAAAAGGGAAAATTTTGATCCTGAACACTTCATTTGCGATGCCAAAATTTTTCAAAAATTGAAAGGGTATGAGCATAGTTTCCTTTTAGAAGATGCCATCATAAATTGTGAAGAAAATCAAAACATGATGAGAATGAATTCCTAAGTAGGGTTATGATGGCTAAGGATTAGAAGGTGAATAATAACCCAGGCTATGTAGGGGATTTCCTTGAGGTACATGATCCCATAGAAATAATTGAATAGTTAATCCTCCATGAAGAAGAATTGATAAGAGATGTGCCACTTGTGGCATTTGAAAGATGAAGGGGCATCAATCCTAGGAGGCAAGTAGAAAATATCACACCACTAGATCGCTTATCACCTCAGCCTACTCTTGAAGTGAGCTTTTCAGTTGGTTCCCCATCCATGGAAGAAGATAACACTGAGGAGGAAGGAGTCTCACAGTTTAATGCTCATGTTATACCCCAATATGAGATGCCATTGGAAAGAAGTGTGATCACCTTTGAAGCCTTTGATGAGCTATCAGATGATGTTAGGCATCGTGCAAGTTAGAAATTTCTTGTAGATGATACTTTTGTGCAGACCCCTGAATTTAAGTCCTTTATATATGAGTATAAAGGAAGACTAATAAGAGAAATGTTAAAGGACATTGACCCTAAGAAAGAGGCTTATGCCTTGAAAGAGTTGCAACATGAAGTTGATAGGGAAATGAGAAACATGATTGTTGAGAGAGGAAGAGCATTATTGCAAGAAGCTGGAGTTATGCTCCTTCTTGGCTAGGATATTAGTTTAGCCATTGTGTTTGACAACTTTTTTAAGAGAGAATAAAACTTTGAAAATAACAGATGAAGTAGGTGACAGGGTCTATACAGGGTCAGGGTACAATCCTAATAATACCACTTTGCAAATTTGGGCTCTTTACCCCCCAGGGAAGAAGCCTTCTCTCATTGACCATGATCAGATTTTTGGACATCTCCTGGTGCAAAGAGTAGGGGAGATAGATCCCTTGGAGATTGCTGAATTGAATATGAATGTAGCCAAATTCACCAAAGCCTAGATCCAAAAGCTAGTAAGAGATAACCAGTGGTTTATAGAGGAAAATGATAGGTTGAAACAAGAATTAACCAACTACAAAGATAGGCTACCTGCTTCTCCAAGGCTTTACTCTCCTTTAATTGAACATGAAAGAAAAGTGTTAGAGGCCATGTCTGAGACTGCTCAACGGAAGCATAAATTTGAAAAGGCTCAAAAGGAACAAGAAGAACTAAAAAGAAAATTGAAGGCTACTACTTTTGAAGTAGCATTATGGATAATTTGTATGAAATTCAAAGATATGTGCCAACATGCAGATGGTGTCTGGCATGCTCATAGTGGAACATACAAGGCCCTCATGGAGCATGCAAGTTTGCTTGATAGGATGAAGGAAATGGAATCCCATATCAAGGAAAAAGATGGAGATAATAATGCTTTACTCCAAGAATGTTAGAGCCTCATGAATACACATGAAAACTTCTAGAATATCTTGACACAAGAATTGAGTGACTTCACCCAGCCACTATGTATGGCCATGCCAGATTTCTTTGAAGAAATAGATTTGAAGGATCAGGAAACTTGGAAAAATGAGATATCAAAATATTTGCCAGGGATCCTCGATGACATCAATGATGAGGATGAGGTACTCAGGAAAATGCATAAGCAGCTCAGGAGGATTGTTGGATTGGAGAATGTAATGACAGACACTCTACAAAATGCAAACACTTATGCCCAGGAGAAATACATTGATCATATGTCAAAGGTTAATGTGTTCCTTGCGCGAGTTGTATGAGGAGGTAGTCAGAGTTTGGTTTTTGTGGACGCATTAACTTGATTCTTGAGCCTTGAATAGATCTTAGGTGGTCACGAGTGCTTGCTGATGATTAACGGACTATGGTGCATCCAACATTAAACTCTTTAAGTTTCTATGTTATGTTAATTATGCTTTAGTTAAGAAATGATGTAACTTTTGTGAACGAACCTGAAGCTTGTTTCTTCCCGTACAAATAGGGAAACCAAGGTCCGATTTTGATCATCATATCATCATCATTTCAATCCATTAGAATAGATACTAGACTATCTCATCCACTCATTCATATGAAAAGAACTCATGTTATGTATGTTTATATTTTGAGAAATATAATGGAGCAGATACATTATAACTCGTAATCCATTTTCAATGTTCAATTGTTGTGTCAATTTTCATGCTTATTTATTGCTTTGTTGTCTCTAAAGTGGTCTTTTCAAGTTGTTTAAATCTACAAGATTTATTAGGGCACATTTGTTGTTACTATGTGGATGCTTTGATTGGTTTATGGTTAGGTGTGAATTAAAATCCTTTCAACTAATTTACTTTAATTGGTTCGTATTAAGGATTAAAGTCCTCTTAGAGATTGGCACCCTCTTATGGTCTAAAAACTTGCGTTTTTGAGACCCAACAGATTGCAAATAACTCTAAAAATTTAGAAGTCTATGAAACAATGTATATATTCTATGAAACGGTGTATATATTCTTGTACTTGTAAATATTCTTGTATATATTCTTGTACTTGTATATTCTATGAAAAATTGCTTATGAAACAATGTATATATTCTTGTACTTGTAAATATTCTTTTACTGTTATGTCTATTGAAGAAAACAAAGTTTGAATAAAAAATGCTTCACCCTTTTTTGTGAGTATGTGAATTATTGTTTAAGGAAAAATCTTACAGTGTTTACATTTTCAGTTTACTAGTTTCAAATCTTCATTTGCTATGTATATAAAATTGTATGTTCTCTTTATCTCTAATGACATAAAACAGTAATGTCATCACAATCAAGGTTTTCAATTTCAACACCATCATTGTCCACACTTTTCATATCCTATTCACTTTTAAGTACAATCATCAAAATTTTATTTTTATTTCTTGTCCCAGTTAATCTTGATTCCTTTCAGCACAACACAGTAGGTTGCATGCTAAATTTCAAACATTTTCTTTGCATTTTTTTGTATATATTATTTTCTCAGTGCATCATTATGTAACAACAATTTCACTTCTGAGATATACAGTAAAAATAAATGAAAGCACATGTTTGCTTTGTCAAGAGATATGTATGGTGAATACCCTATGTCTTTCAGATAAGTGTGCAAACGAAATAAGACATAACTAATTGAAAATGATTTTCTACTGTATAATTGTTTTTTTATGTGCTTTTTACTTTTTGCATGTGGATTACCCTCAGAAAGAGACTTATACTTATCTTTTCTTAAATGAAGCCTTTACATTTCCTGTCTACGAAAGGAATTTACTGCTTGACAACAGGTTCATGAACTTCATACAAATTAATATTGGTGTAAAAGGCCATCCTCGCAAATGATGTTTGGTCTACTATTATAATGGAAAATAAAAAAAACTTGCTAGGAGAATAAAACAGGTTTTTCAATTAACTATATATTACATATACATGTAAATGTATATATAAATATGTAATTATAAATGTATCCGTTTAATTATCTAATTAATTAAACCTATTTAAGTTCAGCTAATTAAAGTTTTCAATATAACAAATTATTTATTTTAATATCAATTTCCTCCACTATAATAGCCACATAATCATTATAAAATTTTTATTTAATATTTGACATTATTTTAACGTCAATGAAATATCATTATTATTATTTTATAAACCCCAATTCTATTTTGATATTAATCAACTAATTTAGCAAAATTATTTAAAATACACCTATTATATTAAATATTATATATATAATATTATTTAAATATTTAATATTTAATATTAAACATTAAATATATAATATTATATAATATAATATAAGATATAATATAAAATTATTTTCAAAATAAAATAAATACTATTAAAACTAAATTTAAATATACTAAAGTTTTATAAAAAAAACAAAGGCTTAAAAGCCTTTTTCTTTGCTGCGTTGCAGCCGGAACAGGGGACGCACCCCTGTGTGGCTGCTACGCAGCCTCACATAGAGGCACAGCCCCTGTGGTGGATGCTTGCAGCCCCTCCCCATCCGTGGATGGGGGGTGGCTATGGGCAGCCCCCACAAAACTAAAAAAAATAATATTAATATTATATTTTTATTTTTTTTTCGTTTTAAACAAAACCCAGCTCTGGTAAAAAAAACCAAAATGAAATTTACACAGCAACCTTTTGAATTCAAAATTTTCAGTTGCATTGATTTTATATGCAAAATATAAATGGTCATTTATAAAAAAAAACATATCATCTCACAGCCCAAATTGGGCAAATTTTTCTTGAGGTGAAGGTTAAAAGGAAAGATTTTAAACACAATAGCATGGTAAAAATTCTGGGTTTTCTCCAAAAAAATAAATACATTTAATTTTTTTCCTCTAAATCTTCTATTGCTAATTTAAAATCTAATTTCCATGGATTTTGTTGGATTTTCAAACAATATGATAAAGATTTCAAACAGCAAGATGAGAATTTGATCTAATTTAAAAAAAAACAAAGCAAGAAGAAAAGAACCTGATTTTTCTCCCAAGGCTTCAAGATTCCATGGAGCTTTCGAATCCGCTTCAAGATCCAGCTCCAACAAAACCTCCATCTCCTTCAAAAATTCCAAGCAAAAACCATGGCCCCCTAATTTTCCCCAAATTGCAAGCATAAAATTTTTATGAGCCATTTCTTTTCAAAATAGGGTTTTATTCAATTTGGTCAAAGCAAACCCTAAAATTCCCACTATCTAATTTTTTTTAAAAAAAAAATTCATTTTAAAACTATTCCATTTTTAAATTCACAAAAATACTTTTAATTTCAATTACAATTTCATGTAATACATAATTGCATTTAAATCAAAACTTTATTATGATTTCCACTACCTTTATAATTTAAATCAAATATTCAATAAAGACAATATAATTCCTTTATTCAAATTTATTCATTAATAAACAAATCAATTGATAACTCAATCTAATTAATTAAATAAATCAATTCCATAGTAACTAAAGAGTTATTTAATTAATTTAAATCCAATTAACAAACGAGATAAATTGCATTTAATTATCGAAACTAAATAGATTGAATAATCTTTTAGACTATATCCACTATTAATCTAATTAATTAATAAACTAAATCTAGTTTATTAATTAATCAAATCAATCAATAACCCAATCATTATTTTATTAATTTAATCAAATAAATCAATAAAATAAATCGCATTTCAGCATTGCAACTAAACACATTTAATCATCAATTAAACTACGCAAGTCATTCTTAATAAGTTTTTAACTTAAAGTTAAATAAACACTCAAGGGGAAACTGGCCAAGTTAAAACAACTGACCCCGACGACAACTCGACAACACGCTATGACTAGGGTGACGACTTGACTCGGAAAACCTAGCTACTATCTCCCAATCAATTACCGTTGGTAAATGGACACGCTCACACCTGTGAAGCCAGGTGGAGTCGATGTCATGTACCTGCCAACCTGCAGCAAAGAACATGTCGAACGTACAAAATATATATGTATGTTATGATCAAACACACCATGAAGAGGGAATCTCAGAATTGTAGGGCGCTCGCAAGCGAGTGATACAATCCGTCCCCTACACCAATATAGTATCTCTAATTGATGCATCTAACATCAATGATATGATCAATAGCATAAAACATCATTTAATCAGATATCTTCTAAGTTATTCTAAATCATGCTATAAGGATAACATCGGAATAAAAGAACATCACATCAACATATAACTTCCACATCATTTAATCAATCACGATCACAAGTAATCAAGTTCCAAAGTCCAAGCATGTCCAGACACAATCGTCGCATCGTGATATAACATGTGCATCACTAATAAATACACGATCAAAATGTCACCAAGTTTAACAGTCACATCATAAGCATACACAGACATACAAAGAACCTTGCCAATCCAAATATCCAAAACGGAGGGGTGTTACAATCAACATGTTGAAATGGACAGTGGATGCGCTATATCGGAATTCATGATAAAACTTGTTGATGAAACTTAGAAATATATATATATATAATGGGGCTAGGCCCCATGGTGGGTGCCAAAATGTGAAAACTTCAGCCTAGACCCATTCAAGAACGGAAAAACAAACAAATATTAGTCCTCAAACTAGTTTAAACCAAAAATTCCCTATGAAATTCATTCAAGCATAATAATAAGAAAATAACATAAAATATCAAATAAAAGCTAATGAAATCTCATTCGAATGCTCAAACCAAAATCCCATAGGGGAATTGGTGCTTCTTTGATGTGGAAAGAAGCCCTTTCCCAATTCCTTGATAACCTTGATCATGGATGTGTGATTCTTGATGCAAAATGCCAATAACCTAGCTATGGATGATGAATTCTATGATGACTTGGACGAAAATGGGTATGTGCAGGATCATGATGGGCCAAAAAGTGGTGATATGATGGGTATGTGGCTAACGAATTTTTTTTACTAAAAATTGATGAAACGAAAAGGGTTTTTAAAGGATATTCTCATCTTTCCATCAATATAAATTATGCTTTACTTTGAATTTAATAAATAATTATTATTCATTTTCTATTTGAATTGCGACTAAAGTCCTGATTGATAGGCTGATTGAAAAACATCTATAGCTTTCAAATGGTATCACTTTTTTTGAATCTAAAACATGGGTCACATTCTATGCTTTACATACTTTAGGATTAAAAAAAAAATGAATTTCATGAAGTTTTCACCAAGTTACTTAGGTGGTCAGACATACAAGTTTTTATATTTTTTAAAAGTTGTAATAAACAATTCATAATTAATTATTTACTTGGAAAAAATTATAAAAAAATATGCATCACATCCAGACATGAGTCCTCTACTTACATGTAAAATCTTATAAAAAATAATTATCATTTTATTGTGGTTAGGGTGGTTAGACAGACACCTACTTATTTTTTCCCTTAAATTTAAGTACTACTGCATTGAAATTTCAAATTTTCACCAAATAGATTTTATTTTTTTAAAATAAACCATGTAGTTTAGAAACTACATTCAATTTGCTAGAGAGTCTATTCTTACATATTTTTGAAATAATATAGATAACTTATTCAAATTTTTATGTCAAGCCGCCTTACTCTAATTTTTTCTAATTTTTTTGCCACTTAAGGGCTTATTTTTTCCATGATGATCTTGCACATACCCAAATGTGAATGAACTTGCATAAACTTGTGGATAATAACCTTGCATCAAAATATGGATGATTGTGGATGACCTTGTGGATCCCAAATCAATAGAGAAGGCCTATATTTATAATGAAGAAGAACAAAGGATTGAAAAATAGGATGAATGTGGGATTAAAGAAGGGACCAATGGAATTATGCCACTTGTCAACATGCTAATGAAGGAGAGTGGACCATATTTTGAACAATGTGCATGTTAAATGAATGTAGGTGAAATTTGAATTTGAAGAGGTGACTTGTGTAAGAGGGGATGTAAGAGCAATTAATGCCAAGTTGGCTCAAGGAGAGGACATGCAAGAGCTTTTAATGCCAAGTTGGAGGACAAAAGTTCTTTGGGAGGGAGGATTCAAATAAGTGGAATACTCCAAGAATATGCCATATTTGAATAAAAAGAGAATAATTAGTAAATCAAATAAATTGATTTACATGTGCAACTTGCAAAAGCTAGAGGAATGGAGGATTAGTGAGGAGTTAATTAATGATTAATTAACTTAGATGAAATTAGTTGATTTGACATTTGATTTAGATATTTAGATTTATTTAAATCAAATGAGAGGATATTGGAAGATTGGTAATTTAATTAAATAAGTTTGATTTATTCAATTAAATGAAGAACATAAGGATTTAATTAAATAAAGTTGATTTATTTAATCAAAGAGAGAACATTAGAATTTAATTAAATAAAGTTGATTTATTTAATCAAAGAGGAAAAATTAGGATTTAATTAAATAAAGTTGATTTATTTAATCAAAGAGGAATTATTAGGATTTAATTAAATAAAGTTGATTTATTTAATCAAAGAGGAATTTTGATGAACTAATTAAATAAAGATTATTTAATTAATTAGTTAGTAAAGAAATGATCAAGGAAGAATCGAAGTTGGTTATTCAGAATTGAGTGCATGATATCAATCAAGATATTTTGAGTGTCTTCAATTATATTATATTATAATATAATATATAATATTATAATGTATTATATAATATATTATCTATTATATAATATAATATTATATTATATTATAATAATATTATTATATTATAATATAATATAATATTATAATATATTCAATTATATTTATTGTGCAAAAGCGAGAGATTTATGTATTGTAATTTACTTACTTTCAAAGCCATTTTGAAATTCTTTTTTAGTGGGAAAATAAACCTTAATGCATGGGAAATTCTTGGTGGGAGATTTTTAGGCTACAATTCACCAAATTGGAGAAGTGAAAGGTCAATATCAACCAGGAAGAGTTTGTAGGAGCTAAAACCAATAGCAGCGGGGAAAGCAGAAAAAAACAATGTAGGGCTTCACACATTAGGAGTTTTTGATGATGATTTCTATGTGTTGTGGGCACTTGACCATGTGAGAAGGCTCAATGCTAGCCGCACTGTGCATATTTCTCTTGATAGGTGTTTAGGTAAGCCAACACATATCATGCAGATTTTGTTTATATTTTCCATAATGTAAAAATCTAAATGTGCTCATTACCGGATCTTGGTCGTAATTTGATTTTAATAAACACACTTTAAAACCCTTGTCAAAATCTTATTTTCAAGCTACAACTCACCCAATTGGAGAAGTGAAAGGTCAATACTAGGGAGGAAGATTTTGGAGAAAGAAGAAAAGGAAGAGACAAGGTGAGCTAACTACTTGACATAATACCTCAAAAAAATGTGGTCTCATCAAATGCATTAATTGTAGGATATGCACAAAGTGGTTTTATTGAAAAGGGCTTTCAAAATGGTTAGTGGAAAAATATGAATCCTTTCCATTTCTTTGCTTCTTGTTTTTTATTTTTCCTCACTATATTTGGTTTTGAATTTTCACTCATTTTCCACTATTTTTTAAATATGAATAACACAATTTTCTAAATGATAAAATATAGACTATTTAATAAAAAAGTGGCTATATTCTTTGCTTAGTTGAACACAACAAAACCCAAGCTAAATTCTAATAATTTTCTTTACAATAGTGGACATTGCAGGCCAAATGAAGTTATGTGGGCTGGCAGATTATGATTTCAACATCCTCATAAGGGCCACTAGCAATTTTCACCAAGCTAATAAACAAGGAGAAGGAGGTTTCAATCAAGTATTTAAGGATGGTATATTAGAAATGACCCTTTCTTTTGTGACTGGTAGATTTACATATATATAAAGGGTCCATTTTTTGATGATTTGTTTGGTTATAGGGCACATTAAAATAAGAAAAAGTAGTGGCAGTGAAGAAGTTATCATTAGCCCATTCTCAACTTAGCCATGCATTAACGTCAATTTGAAATTGAAGTAAAGCTCATATAAAATGTTCATTGATATAGAGTGATTCTCTATTTTTATGCCTTTTTGAATTTTTAATTCTTCAATAAATGTTGTAAAACAATCAATGAGACAAGTTGTCACTAAGGCACATCATTTATATATTTTGCTTTTCAGTAAGGCTATAACCATTGAGGTTTTTATTTTCCACCGAGGCTTAATGAAGTAAATTTTTAGACTAATAAATATTTTGTGTAAGAGAGGGGGACAAACAACATCAAGGCTCTAGGTCACAAAGATCTGAGAGTGGAGGGCTGCCCTAACTTACCTCACTCTAAAAGATGCTTAGGGACAATGATCGAGAATGATGAGAACTATAACGTACTTCTATCACTCTATAGACCTTGAACTTAGGTTTGGGCTCGGCGAGCTAGATTTTGGAGTCAATACTGTGTCTCAGAGAACTCTCTATCTGAGGATGGAAATATAGTTCTAGGATGACAACATGGTGTGTTGGCATCTCTTAGGCACGTTGGTGTCTATATAGTTAGAAAATAGTAAACAAAATACAAATATCCTAAAAACTAACTAATGGCCTAGCTAGTTAATTTTGACAGGAAAAACAAAATAAGAAAGTATAAGTAAAGATGAATATGATAAAATGGACAAAGGAGAGCTAGGGTGATGAAAAAAATGTCACATGAGTGCCAGTTCGCTAGCTAGCTCTAGATGTACATTCACCTACACACAAGTAAGAGGGAAAAATTTTGGGGCTATATAGGGGCCTGCCTCAATCAGACCTCTGTTTTGGTGTTTCCACCTCCATAAACAACTATAAAGAAATGAGGTAGAAATATGCAATAAAGCAAAGAAGAGAGAGAACAAAAACACTACAAATAGTATTATGCTACTTCTATCAAATCACAAAGGGGAGGAGTGAAACATTACCACCTCCAACCAAAAGCTCACTAGCCAAAGGAGGAGTTATAGACTTGGAATTGTCACTGCAACCACCACTATGATATAGGAAGGTCTTGCAAGACTCCAACCCCATGCTTCTATGTCTTGCTTCAAACTTGCAATGTGGAGTTGATGAAGCTTCAAATGCTGCTATAATGGAGTGCTGGAATGCTAAGAGAATCTGAATTTATTACTTAGAGGTTGAAATGAGATGAGAATGGATGTTTCTGAAGGTCAGATGGGAAAAATATGCCATTTTTAGGGTTAGTTGGTCAAAGAGGGACATTAAAATTCATCCCCAATCAAGAGTGTAGTGTCTCTACCAGCTTCAAAGGCAGGAATCTATCAGGGATGATAGTGCATCGTGTAGATGTCTTTGTTTCACACGTGTGTACCTAACAAATATTCTCTCATTGACACAAATGACAGATGCCAAGTGGATGGAAGGTAGTTGGGTGATGTGGAATTTCACCTTTAGATTTGATTTTCTAAGGTGAGGGTATATGAAATAGGAATTTGCATAATGGGTGTAAATTCGCTCCTATACATTTTCCCCCCACTTTAACGAGCATGAATACTAATAAGTGCTTTGGTAAAGTAGATCAAAGAGGTAGAAGGTTTATAAATTAATACCATAAACCATTGAGGAAGTAGCCCATGATCTAATGAGCTCAAAAGCACAAGACATGAAAATGACTCCACAAGTACTCTTCTTGAGGAGTTTTGAACAAAAGACTCCATAGCCCCATAGAACTATGAAGTTGCACAAAGTACATCGATGGCCCTTAGACCAATGGTGGAAAAATATTGTAGGATGAAAGTGTCTCATAGGCTTACAAAACTATGAGGAGGAAACCCCCAAGATCTCCCACATGAAGGAAGCCCCATGAAGCAAGCACCTTACAGGGCCACATACCTATAAGGAAGCATCTGCCAAGATCTCACACATGGAGGAAACCCAAAGAAGTAAGTTCCTTACAAGCCCACAAACCTGTAAGGAGGCATCCCCCAAGATCTCTCACATGGAGGAAACCAAAAGAAGTAAGTGCCTTACAGGCCCATAGACCTATAAGGAGGCATCCCTTAAGATCTCTCACATGGAGGAAACCAATGAAAGGGAACTCCACAAATTCAAAAAGTAGCTTCATAGATGCACCTGCAAAGCAACATGTTAATCCACAAATAAAACATGCCAAGAAACACAAGGTAGCTACGTAGGAAATCAAGCAGATAGTCATACAGACTATCAACAAATTGGAAGGCTTTCAAAGGGGTCCCTTGGGAACCCAATCCACTCAAGGGATGTGTTGTTTGAAAGTGCAAAAGATATTAATTCATCATCAAGGAATTCGAAAGGAAGAAAATTCCCCCTCATGAGGGGAAGGTCATAGTTGCTCCCACCTCAAAGGAAAGTTTTCAAGTTTTTTCTTTACGAACTTGTAATGAAGGAAACACATTTCGTTAGGGGTTCAAATCGAGAATGTGATTTTTGAAAAAAAAAATTCTTGTGAAGATTCTTGAGAAAAGATTCATTGGCAACAAATTTGTTTTCTGAAAATTGGAGAATCATAGAAATGGTGTTGTCACACACACGAGGGGAAACTCAAGAAAAAAAAAAAAATATAAGAATTTAGAGAAAAAGACAAATAATCACAAATAGAGAACACATGGGGATCTAGTTTCATGGGGTCAGATATTCTCATGCTTATATAAATAATAGGTAACTACGGTGGAAGGTGAAAGATCATCAATCCCCACCAGATCAAGAAGAATGCATGAAAAACAAAGTAAAATTAAAAATTGTGTCAACATGGAAGGGAAGCCTGAATCCCCCCAACACTTTGCATCATCCCCAATTTTCCAAAAATCAAACACAAACATGGAAGAATGATGATACAAATAGAAGAAGGTTCATGACACAAAAAATCACCCTTGTATCCAAGCACCAACAAGGGTGACAAGGGTCATCTAGAAACACATAGCACAAGTATGGGGGAACATATTACAACATACACACACTTCTATTCTAAAGATAAAGAAGAGGCATCCCCCTAACACTCATCGACCAAGAGATTGTTTGCTTCCCAATCTAGATCATTATATGGGGAAGGAAGATGAGCCTATAGTAGTGGAGAAAGTTGAGAAACAATGGGGGGATTCAACTTCAATACCTTGGTAGGAGGCCTCTTCCCATTTATCGCTTTGGGAGAAAAAATGATGGAATTCCATGGAGGCCAAGACATAGAGGATTCCCCATGGGGACCGTTTCTTCCACCATATCAAATGGGCCTAGGCTCTATGGGCAGAACAAGAAGCTTGAATGTGGGATGCTTGGGATTTTTCCAAGTAGGTACCATAGGATTCTCTCACAACCACGGAACAAAATCCAATGGAACCACAATAGGATGAGAGGAAGCATCTTGATGGACAACAGAAGAGGAGGAAGAAGAATCTTGAGAGAGGTTCTCCCCTTCCCTTCTACATGCCTTGGCAGCATCATTGTCATCTTTCAAATAGGCCCTATGAAAAATAGCATAAGGTGATAGGGGGTACCTCACTCTATGCATTAAGTGCCCTCTCTTGTACTTCTAATATGTATGGTACAAGAGGTCTATCCTAGGCATGAGAGGACCAATAGGTGTTTGCCAAAAGTGGTCTAAGGAATAGCTACCATGCTCAACTAGTGGTCTGTAACCAGTGTTGTGGATTACATGCACGAAACCCTCATGTATACACTTCTAACACTTATGCACAATTGAGGGAACTATTTTCATAGCTACTCGCTAGGGGATACCCAGATTCACTCTAAAGATTTTAGACCCTAGGATTATGTCAAACAATAAGTTCACAGATTTAGGTCTAACAAGGACCTACAAAATGATACTACCAAGAGGAGGTATAGAAAGTCTATTGTGCATATGAGCATGATCTCCTCAATTATGATATTCACCTGAGACATGGGGTCAATGAGAACACCTGCTACAGTGTTTCCATTGATTCATGCAAGGATATAAAGAGGAGATGGTTCTCTATTGAAACCCATTGGCAGGTCCTGTGAGGTGAAGGTTATACTTGGACTACTACTCACAAGCTACATAGAGGGGATAGGTTGATGTCGAAAAGAGGCCATCATGCACACTAAATGACTCTCTCATAGAGCACCCAATATTTTTCTAATCAAACCATGACTCAATTAAGGCTTTATAATGCAACACCTATGAATCCTTCCAACTACACCTACTAGGGGTCGTAGGTTGGGTTGTAAGGAAAAGGCCTCACAACACTCACACCTACAACTCTACTAGAACACAAGGAAAGGATTTTTAAGTATTGTGGGACAAAAAAAAAGTGTTTCAAATTGGGTTCACCAAAATTGTAAGAGAGGGGGACCAACCACATGAAGGCTCTAGGTCAGAGAGAGTCGAGAGCGGAGGACTGCCCTAACATTCCTCACTCTAAAAGATTCCTAGGGACAAGGATCAAGAATGATGAGAACTATAACATACTTCTATCACTCTATAGACCTTGAACTTGGGTCTGGGCTAGGCAAGCTGGTTTTTGGAGTCAGTACTATGTCTCAGACAACTCTTTGTTTGAGGACAACACCGTTCTAGGATGACAACGCATTGCACTAGCATCTCTCAGGCATGTTGGTGTCTGTATGGTTAGAAAGTAGTATTTGACAATAAAAACTTCCTAAAAATTAACTAATAGCCTAGATAGTTGGTTTTGATGGGAAAAATAGAACAAGAACGTATAGCAAGTAAAGATGAATAAGCATAATCAAACAAATAAAGGAGAGCTTGGGTGGTGAAAAAAAATCTCACACAAGCACTAGTTCACCAACTAGCTCCACATGTACATTCACCTACACACAAGAAAGAGGGAAAATTGTTGGGGATGTATAGGGGCATGCCTCAGTCAGACCCCCATTTTGGTGTTTCCACCTCCACGGGGAACTAGAAAGCAATGAAATAGAAATATACAATAAAGGAAAGAAGAGAGAGAACAAAAATACTATAAATAGTATTATGCTACTTCTATCAAATCATAAAGGAGAGGATTGAAATGTTACCACCTCCACTCAAGATATCACTAGCCAATAGAGGAGTTATGGACTTGGCAATGTCACCATAGCTGCAACTATGATGAAGGAAGGTCTCGTAAGACTCCAAGCCCGCACTTCTATGGCTTGCTTCACACTTGCAATGTGGATTTGATGAAGCTTTAAATGCTGCTATAATAGAGTGTTGGAATGGTACTTGAGAGTGAAGTGAAGTGGAAGATTGCTAAGAGAATGTGAATCTATTTCTTAGAGATTAAAATGAGTTGAGAATGGATGTTTTTGAAGGTGGGAAGGGAGAAATCTGTCATTTTCAAGGTCGGTTGGTTGAAGAGGTACATTACAATTCATCCCCAATTGGGAGTGTAATTCCTTTTCCAACTTTAGACACAAGAATCCATCAGGGATGATAGTGCGTCGCATAGAGGTCTGTGCGTTGCGTGTGCGTGCCCGACAAATATTCACTCATTGACATAAAGGATAGATGCCAAGTGGATGGAAGGCAGTTGGATGATGTGGAATTTCCCATTTGGATTTTATTTTCTAAGGTGATGGTGTGTGAAAGGGGAATTTGTAGAAGGGGTGCAAATTTTCTCCTATACACTGTCTCGTGGCTCCTCTTGATTTGTGATCTATTTGTGATCAATCATATTTGTTCAAGCATTTTAGTCTTCATTCCATGGTGCTTCTCTCAATATTTGAATAGATATGATACTTGAATTTTATATCCATAAATTTATGAGGATTAATTAAGTTAGATTTGATTTATAACTTAAATCATTGATTCACCCAAATAAATGACTAAACCATGACTAGATAAATGACTACCATGACTATAATAAATGACTACAATGACTAAATAAATGACTACCATGAGTAAAATAAATTATTACCATGACTAAATAAATAGCTACCATGACTAATTAAATGACTACCATGACTAAATAAATGACTACCATGAATAAATAAACAACTACCATGACTAAATAAATGACTACCATGTCTAATTAAATGGCTAGTTAACAACAATAAATGACTAAATTAACGACTAAATATAGTACCAAATTGATCAATCAAAACAACCAATTGATGCCTAAAAATGGTTTAGTCATGAATTTGTTTGTGTTATAAATGAATGGAAATAAACTAATAATGGTCACGTGACAAATTTTTAGAAGTTTATTTAGTCATTTTTTTTTTCTACTAGTGAATCTTGCATTACCCAAAAAAATTGTTTTTTATTTAATTTATTTAGTTGTTTTGAGTTCCATGATGGCACTTAAGGGGTTAAGACAATCAGAAGTTAGAAAAGGAAAAAAAATGTCACTTAATATTTTTAGTAAGTTGCTTAAATGGGCTTGTATGGACCTGAGAATTTACCCTAAGGAGTAGAACTAAAAGAAATTTTCAGTCATGAAAGAATCGTCTCAATACCCTACATAGTTTGGGAGATATTAAAGTTTTCGTCCCAAGAAATTTCTCCAATGCATCTTCAAATTTAGATATGAAAACATTAGAGGCCCCGAAAAAACTCGAAAAGTGGATGAATGGATCTTCAATGGATTAAGCATTGTAAATATCTTTGAGAGCTTTCCAAAAATATGTTATAATAGAAAATTAGACACCTAGATCAAAAGTTATGACCCCACGAAGTTGCCCCTCCAAAAATTGAATTTCATTAAAATATCTTCCTAGGAAATAAATCAAACGATAGGAAGTTTGGTGCCAAAACAAAAGGGAAAGTAAGAGTTTGTAGAACATTCTAGGGTGGTTATTGTTTAAAATAAAAAGGGATAAGTGGGGGTTGTAGAAGGTGATAGTTCCATTAGTGCAGATTGTGGCTCCAAATAATATATTTTATTTTTTAGAGTTGATTTTTTGTAATGAATCAAGCCCATGAGGCCATAGCATGTAAGTTTTGAATTTGTAATTTCATTTTCTAAAAAATAGTTGAAAGTGAGTTATTTTTTTTGTCTCACATATTCTATGTTGGTATATATTGTTGTGATTTGTGTGGGTTTTGGGTGGTTTGGCCTTCATCAAGTGGTATTAGAGCAGGTTTTCCTAAGTGTGTAAACAGATCTCTAAACATGAGGTAGTTTGCACCAATACTTATGGTTGTGAGTTTCTACAAAAAGTGATTAGAATGCCTCTATGAAGAAGTCATGGCGATGGAAGAAATTTTATTGTATTAGAATAGGGTTTTAGAGGCCTTGCAAAGACAAGTTCAAGAACTACAAGAGGAGCTACATCGAGGATTTGAGCCAAGAAGAGGAGATGAAAGTGAAGATGAAGCTGAAAATGAGGAATAGTTCAAAGAAGAACAAGAAGAAAAAGATCTAGAGCAATTCAAATTATTTAAGGCCATCTCTAAGATTGGGAAAGGGACAAAGATCGATGTTTCTACATTTTTTTGAAATCTTAACCTAGAAGAGTTGATTGATTGGATCAACGATATTGAGGAGTACTTTGAGTATGAGGAGGTGGAAGATCCTAATAGGGTTATGCAAATATTTGGTGGAAAGAGGTACAAATAGAATGAAATCAAAGAGAAAAAGAGAAAATAACAAGATGGGATCATATGATAGACAAATTAAAAAGACAATTCATTCCTATGGATTATGATCTAGATTTTTTGAAGAAGATGCAAGGGATAAAACAAGCAGGAAAATCCATCTAGGAGTATATAGAAGAATTATACTGTGTCTTGATCAAAACGGACCATTATGAGGGAAATAAGGAGAAATTTTCCCGTTACATAAATAGGTTGAAGCTAAGTATTCAAGAAGAGTTGGTTCTAGTAAGAATGTCTACCATTGAAGATGTATATCAGTTTGCTTTGAAGGCAGAGGAAAAGTTTAATAGAAGACTTGAAAGCAAGCAAAGAGTTGGGGGTTGTGGTGGAAAGACTAGTGGATGGTCATATGGAGGTTGAAATGAAGATCAAAAGAAAGGTGAAGGATCTAGTAGTAGCCAGAATTAGAAAGGAGATAACACTTATCATCCTCATTATTAGAATAATGGAGACCAAAGAGGAAGAGGAAGAGGAAGATCTAGACAAGGACTAGGAAGATGACACTTTTTTGGAACCTATTTCAAGTGTGGAGAAGGACATAGAGCATATGAGTGTCCTCAACATCAAGGAAGGAAAAATAAAATACTTGAGGGTAATGCACGAGTTGCACATGTAGATGAAGATGTTGAGTCTTCACAATCCAAGGATATAGAAACATGAGAGGTTCTCATTACTAGAAGAACCTTGTTGAATGAGGAGAAGGAACCAAGTCAAAGGAAGAATTTTTTTCACACTAGATGTAAGTGTGAAGGTAAATTTTGCAATGTTATTATTGATAGAGGTAGTACCTAACCTTGCATAAGATTCATGGTCAGTCAGTCACACAGTTGGAGAGAAGGCATCTGAACCCAAACCGGATTGATTGGTTGTAGAAGGACCATAAAGCCTTGGTAAATGAACATTTTTTTTGTAAAGCTCAAGATTAGAAATTACCATGATTAGGTATTGTGTGATTTGAAGGCTATGGATGTTTCTCATATGTTGTTAGGTAGATTGTGGCAGTTTGATCGGTGAGTAGTACATAATGGACATACCAACACCTATTCTTTGACAAAGGATGGGGTTCATCATAAGTTGAAGCCCTTGAAAGAGGTAGAGGAAAAGGTATGCAGTATTGCAAGAGTTCTTTTGGTTGATGGAAGGAAGTTCCTAGAAGGTATGAGGCATGAGGATATGTGTTTTGCATTGATCCCTAGAGTTTATAAGGAAGATATTACTTAGGTACTTGTAGAGGTTTCAGATTTGTTGAATGAGTTTCAAGCTATTATTTCTGATAATGTACCTAAAGGTTTTCCTCCAGTAAGAAAGATTAGTCATCAGATGGACCTGATTCCTAGAGCTAGTTTTCCAAATAAGGTAGCTCATCATATGACTCTAGTAGAGAGTGAAGAGTTGAATGGATAAGTGTGAGAGTTGTTGTGGAAGGGATTGATCAAAGAGAGTTTGAGTCCATGTGTAGTACCTATAGTACTAGCACGAAAGAAGGATGGGGAATGGCAGATGTGTATAGATTCTAGATACATCAACAAGATCACCATCAAGTATAGATTTCACTTGTTGAGAATGGATGACATTATTGATTGTTTGAGTGGAGTTGAGTACTTCATGGAGATAGATTTCAAGAGAAGATATCACCAGATTTGCATTAGAGAAGGAGATGAATGGAACACAACCTTAAAAAAAAAAGGAGGGCTTGTACAAGTGGTTAGTCATGCCTTTTGGGCTAACTAATCCATCAAGCACATTTATGCAGCTTATGAATGAGGTATTGAAAAAAAAATTAGGAAAATTTGTCATTGTTTATTTGGATGATATTTTTATTTTCATTAATACATTGGAGGAGCACTTGATGCATATCTGAAGAGTTTTTGAGAAGCTAAGGAAGGAGAATTTATTGATTAATTTGAAGAAATGTAGTTTTGTGAAGAGGGATTTGGTGTATCTAGGATTTTTTTATCTCAATAGAGGGTCTTAAAATGGATCCAGAGAAGATGAGAGCTATCATTGAATGGCCTACCTCAAGGAATGTTATAGAGGTAAGGTCATTTCATGGTCTAGCAAGTTTTTACAAAAAAAAATATTAAAAATTTTAGTTGTATTTATGCACCTCTAACTGAAGCAATGAGAGGGGATGAAAAAGAGTTTAAGTGGACTACAGGAGTAGCCAAAAGTTTTGATATGTTGAAGAAGAAAGTTACAGAGCAACCTATTTTGGCACTTCCATATTTCAATAAGGTTTTTTAGGTAGATTGTGATGCTAGTGGTACTACCATATGAGTTGTTCTGAGTCAAGAAGATAAGCCTATTACCTATTTTAGTGAGAAGATAAATGATGCAAAGAATATATATATTTTTTTTAATAAGGAGTTTTACACTATAGTTCAGGCTTTGAAGAAATGAGGACACTATATTTTTTCTAAATAATTTGTTTTATGGGTATGTGCAAGATCATCATGGAAAAAACAGGCCCTTAAGTGGCGAAAAATTTAGAAAAATGAAAGTTAGGAAGCTTGACATAAAAAATTTGAATAAGTTATCTATATTATTTCAAAAATATGTAAGAATAGAATTTTTAGAAAATTGAATGTAGTTTTAAACTACTAGGTTTTTTAAATCTATTTGGTGAAAATTTGAAATTTCAATGCAGTAGTACTTATATTTTAGGGAAAAAATAAGTAGGTGTTTGTCTGACCACCCTAACCACAATAAAATGATAATATTTTTATATAATATTTTAGATATAATTAGAGGACTTATGTCTCAATGTGATGCATATTTTTCTATAATTTTTTTCCAAGTAAATAATTAATTATGATTCTTTATTACAACTTTTAAAAAATATAAAAACTTGTATGTTTGACCACCTTAACTTGTTCAAAATTTCATGAAATTCATTTTTTTAATCCTATAGTATGCAAAGCATAAAATTTGATGCATGTTTCGGATTCAAAAAATGTGATACCATTTGAAAGCTATAGATGTTTTTCAATCATCTTATCAATCAGGACTTTAGTTGTAATTCAAATAGAAAATGAATAATAATAATTTATTAAATTCAAAGTAAAGAATAATTTATGTTGGTGGAAAGCTAAGAATATCCTTTAAAAACCCTTTTCGTTTCATCAATTGTGGGTAAAAAAAAAGTCATCAACCACATACCCATCATATCACAACTGTTTGTCCCATCATGATCCTACACATACCCTTATATACTGATCACTAGGCTTTATAGTATCTCAATAGTCAAGGAAAGTTAAATCAAATTCACTTAAAATGGTTTGAGTTTTTGTAGAGTTATACTTTTTTTTTAAGCATATGAGTGGAAGGTCAAACACAGTTATAGATGCCTTGAGTAGAAGGAAAAATTTGTTGATAGAGATGAATACAGAGGTTGTTGGGTCAATGTTCAATCAAGAGTTTATATCCTAAAGATCTAGACATTATAGAAGCTTGGAAGGTTTGTTTGGAACCTATTACATTGGATAGGACAAGATGGTTGGATTTATTAATCGAAGATGGGATATTGTTTAGAGGAAGCCAATTGCGCATTCCAAGGATTTCTGAGAGAGAATCTAATCAAGGAGAAGCATAGGGAGGATTGGTTGAACATTTTGGTCGAGATAAGGCCATTGCTCTTGATAGTGAGAGTTATTACTAGCCATAGTTACAACAAGATGTGAAGAAGTTTGTACAAAGTTTTAGAGTATGTTAGATGGCGAAAGGAGCAAGTAAGAATATTGTATTATATTGGCCATTACCTATACATTAGACGCCAAGGGAGGATATTAGTATGGATTTTGTTCTTGGCTTGCCAAGGATATCGAGAGGGCATGATTCCATATTTGTGGTGGTGGATATATTTTCAAAGGTGGCACATTTCATTCCATGTCATAAAACTAGTGATATTTTTCATATTGCAAAGTTGTTTTTCAAAGAGGTGATGAGACTACATGGTCTATTGAAGAGTATAGTTTTAGACAAAGATACCATTTTTTTTAATTTCTGGAGGACATTATTGAAGAAGCTGAAGACATATTTGAAGTGTAGTTTTGCACACCATCCATAGACTGATGGAAAAATAAAGGTGGTGAATAGGATTTTTGGTAACCTACTAAGATGCTTAGTAGGAGATAAGTTGAAGGGATGGGATTTGATTATACCATAGGAAGAATTTTTGTACAACAATTATGTCAATAGGAACACTTGTAAATCACCATTCCATATTGTTTATGGGAGTATTCTAAAAACTACTTCTGAACTAAGAAAGATGGATAAGCAGGAGAAGAGTAGAGTTGAAGCTAAATACTTTGTTGAGCACCTAAATAATTTGCATGAGGAGGTGAAGAAATATATTAATAAGATGAACTCACAATATAAGGATAAGGAATATCAAAAGAGGTATAAGGACTTCTAGGTAGGAGATGAAGTCATGGCTCATTTGTGAAAGGAAAGGTTTCTAGTTGGTACATACAACAAGTTAAAGATGAAGAAGTTTGAACCATGCAAGATCTTGATGAAGCATGATTCAAGAAATACATATGAGGTAGAGTTGCTTGATGAAATTCATATTTCACCTATGTTTAACATTTCAAGTTTATTTGGAATATCACAAAGGAGCAATTGATGAAGAAATAATAGAAGCACAATGGAATATCCCAACATGTACTTCAGAAAAGGAGGAGATAGAAGAATTTTAGGATAGTTGTGTGGGTAGAAGCACTAGAAATATACAATATGTAGAGTACTTGGTGAAGTGGAGAGGAAGGTCTACTTAAGATTCATCGTGGTTGTCTGAGGTTGAGGTTAACTATCTTGGTTTTCCTCTAACTCCTGAGAAATGATAGGGTCACTTTTCAAATTACCCTGGGTATCTGATGCAAGAGAATCTAGCGGTGTAGGGTAATCTTGCATCACCCAAAAATTTGTTTTTCCTTAATTTCTTTAGTCATTTTGAGTTCCATTATGGCACTTAAGGGGTTTAAGACAATCAGAAGTCAATAAAGGAAAAAAAGGTCACTTACTATTTTTAGTAAGTCGGCTTAAACGAGCTCATATGGACCTAAACATTTACCCAAGGAGTAGAACTGAAAAACATTTTTGGTCCTGAAATAATGTCTCAATACCCTACACATTTTGGGAGATATTAAAGTTTTTGTCTTGAGAAATTTCTCCAATGCAGCTTAAAATTCAGATTTGAAAACCTTAGAGGCCCCAAAACAACTTGAAAAGTGGATGAACATATCTCTAATTGGTTTAACATTGTATATCGCTTCGAGAGCTTTCCAAGGATATATTATAATAGAAAATTGTATGCCCAAATCAAAAGTTATGGCCCCGTGAAGTTGCCCCTCTGAAAAATGAAATTCATTAAAATATCTTCCTATGCAAGAAATCAAATGGTGGGAATTTTGGCCCCAAAATAAAAGGGAAAGTTACACTTTCTAGAATATTCTAGGGTGGTTATTGGGTAAAATAAAAAGGGATAAGTGGGGGTTGTAGAAGGTGGCTCCATTAGTTCATATTGTGGCTCTGAATAAATTTTTTTTTTCAGAGTTGAGTTTGTTGTAATGAATTAAGCCCATGAGGTTGTAGCATGTAAGTTTTGAATCTACAATTCCATTTTTGAAAAATAATTGAAAGCAAGTTATTTTTTGTCTCACATCTTCAGTGTTGGTATCTATTTTTGTGATTTATGTGGATTTTAGGTGGTGTGGCCCTCACCATATTTCTATATGAATATTCTTAAGTTTTATGAAGCATATGGATTTATTATGAACATCTAAATACCATTGCAAATGTGCTAAGTTAGTTACAGGGACAAGTTCAATCCTCTAAAATGGATGGGAAGTATCACTCAAGAGAAGTGATTGGTTAGGTAACCTTTATGAAACCTATCTAAGCTTACACACACTCACAGTAGAATGGTTTAGTCATGTCAAAGTTTGGGGAAAACTAGTAAGTCATCCTTAGTATGATGTGCTTGCATTAGTAAGGGTCTTGATTACTATTGAGGGCATTCTTGGATGTTGTTTATGTGATTTAAGCTTATGAATTCTTCTTCATATTACTATGCTTAATTGATGAGGTGAACATATTTAAATGTATGTATATGTTTGCATATGCATGTTGACAATAGACCATATGCGTGGAGGAGCATGTACCTGAAATTACATAGGTAGATGTACGTAGGCACAATTATGAACGGGTTGCTTATGAGTGTGGTGTTATCAAACAAACAATATGACATGTATGTTTATATGTATATATACATCACACATATATTACTTATCAATAAGATAGTAACTGCATGAGTGCTTGATTGTGTAAACAGATGCATATATAAGATATAAACATAATACTTATATAATCACGTGTCAATATATACGTATATGTGACAAATAGAAAATTCCATGCAGACATATTAATATATGTATACATACATAGAGGTATATATATGTATATATATACAAATGATATTACATGTGAAAGATTAATTGATCACATTCATTCAAATATAAGTGTATAAATAAATTGATTTGTCAAAGAATACATATATATAAATATAAATATATATATTTGAGTATATATATACATATATATGTATATATAGAAAAAAAAGGCTAGTTTTTGATATACTTAAATATGTGTACATATATATATGTATATATTTATATATATTATGAAAGTAAAAAGGTAAAAACATAGAATATGCAACAAGGCCAATATATAATCAATATAACACAAGTGCATTGAGTAGCATAGACTTATAAACTATACATCATGGTGCAAAGCTAAGTATCAAACACATATATATGTCACCATTGGTAATGCGATTGAAAACATAGGCTAGTATGTGATGTGCTTAGTGGGTATGTGCAGGATCATGATGGCCAAAAAGTGGCGATATGATGGGTATGTGTAGGGTATGTGGCTAATGAATTTTTTTCTTACCAAAAATTGTTGAAAAGAAAAGGGTTATTAAAGGAGATTCTCAAATTTCCACCAACATAAATTATTATTTACTTTGAATTTAATAAATAATTATTATTCATTTTCTATTTGAATTATGAATAAAGTCCTAATTGATAGGCTGATTGAAAAACATCTATAGCTTTCAAATGGTATCACATTTTTTGAATCCAAAATATGTGACACATTATATGCTTCACATACTATGGGATTAAAATAAATAAATTTTAATTTCATAAAGTTTTGGCCAAGTTAAGGTGGTCAGACATACGAGATTTTAAATATTTTTAAAAGTCGTAATAAAAAATTCACAAGTAATTATTATTTGGAATTTTTTTTTAAAAAAAATGCATCACATCAGGACATGAGTCCTCTACTTGTATCTAAAATCTTATAAAAAAATATTATCATTTTATTGTGGTTAGGGTGGTAAGACAAACACCTACTTATTTTTTCCCTGAAATTTAAGTACTACTAAATTGAAATTTCAAATTTTCACCAAATAGATTTTTTTATAAATAAACCTAGTAGTTGAGAAACTAGATTCAATTTGCTACAAATTCTATTCTTACATAATTTTGAAATAATATAAATAACTTATTTAAATTTTTATGTCAAGTTGCCTAACTTTGATTTTTCTAAATTTTTCATGACTAAAGGGCTTGTTTTTTCCATGATAATCCTACACATATCCTAGTATAGCGGGGCGCATAAAGAAAACAACAAGCTTATAGGCTTAAATACTGAATGATGAACCAAGGGAGCAGAAAGGTAAAAGGTAGCTTATAATATGCATGTGGTAATAAAGCAAGTAAAAGCTTAGACATTGCTGCTAGGAATAGTGGAAGACATGATCAATTGCATTGAAGGAAATATGGCAACACAATTGATATTATAATGATTTAAACTACTTGCATTTTGAATTTAGAATATAGTGAGAAGTGTGGAAAACATATGACTTTGTCAATATGAAATATAATGTAGTTTAAAAATAAGTTAAAGGCTTTGACTTTCTAAAAGAGTAGGGAAACACAAAGCTCAAATAGAGAATAATGAGTACATAGAGTGAGACAGACCATTTCCACTATATTAAACCCATGGCAAAATGAATAGGGAGGTTTTTGAAACTTGGTGCCTCAATAAGGAAACTCTCTTTTTGTAGAAGTCTATTTTGGTTGCAAATCGATGCTCAATTTTTAGGCATGTGCATATTTGAATTGGTCTTGATATGTTGTCAAGCCATAGAGGTCAATCTATTGAATACTATGGTGAATTTACACTTATATTTTTGTCACCTTATAGTTGTGTGTAATGAGTCAACCTGCATGCAACAGAGCTATCGACTTGCATGCCTTTTTGTAGGCTGCAATGTCTCAATTTTTTGTATAAATAGAGGGGCTAGTTCTATCATTTGGGATGCACTATTCTACGAATCTATTCTACTGCAAATATTCTAAAATTTGTATTTTGTGAGTGCTAGAGTTATTTTCTGAGAGTTTAGAGTTACTTTGTGAAATAATAGTGATATCTTGTGTAAGAATTTATAGAGAAGTATTACCTTGTGAGGATAAGGTGAAGCTAGTAAGCTACTGTTGGAAGGTTATGCATCAAGTAATTTATTTGGGTTAAACATATTATAGGCATGAGGATCTAGTCTTCTGTTAATTGTCTTTATTTATGAAAGAATGAGATTTGAATTCTTTGTTTGGTATTGCTTTATAATACTTGCATTATGAAATCATAGCATTTTCTTTGGAAAGAAAAATATTTTTTTTAATTATTTTCTATGAATGTTCTTGTATTTACTCTGTAATAGGAGGGATTGTTTGTCATTAGTATAGGTATAATAGGAATGATGAAAAAAGAATAGCTTAAGGGTTATTCATAATGTGAAACATATCAATGTCACGAAGCGACTTGAAACTATTGGCTTATGATGTTAGGAAACCTTAGGAATGATAAGGTTAAATTATACATCAATAGTTTGGAAGAAATTATAGGATGAGTCATTGCTAATCCCTAATAGTATGATCAATTGATCATTGTTTAACTATTGGGTAAAACCCTAGGTTGGGAGTAACCTATTTGGATTGAGAAGTATATTGAAGCCTTGGTTAAGATTAACCTATTAGGTTGGAATATTTATTTAATTACCCATTGGAACCAATTGTTTAAGAATAACTTGCTTGGGTGGGCTGTATGTTGTTCTTGTTGGAACACATAGGTTTAGGTTAACCTACTACATTATAGTGATTGTTGATTATTGATTATATCTAGGATTAGGGTATACTAAGGTTGAGACTCATCTATGTGATTAAGTAAATCACTTGAGTTTATGAGATACAATATGTATGGTGACATAGGTTCGATTACCTATTGAGTTAGATTTGCTACTTGACTAGTTGCATTACACTCTCGATATGAAGTCATAATATTGACAAGATTAGACTCTTTATTTAACCTTTTTTATTAAGGAGATTACACTCTCAAATTGAATCACCTATTGATATGATTATTCTTCTATTGATGTCATTAATGGATATGGCTATTCTCTTGATGAGAACAACTTGTTAATTTGATATAATACTGAATGGAGTCAGTTATTTATGAATACTTAATCTATGATTGGATGAAGCTTATATGTAGCTAAACTTTATCTACTATAAAGTTGATCCTAGGACTAGGATGTCTTTGAAGTGAATAGCTTATCTATGAAAATTTATTTTATAGACTAGAAATGCTTATATGCTATACCTAGATTTGAAATATCCATTGAAGTGGGTAACTTATGCTTTATTGGTAGAGATACCATTGTGTTTTGGGTAAAGGAGAATAGGTTATTTCTAAGGTTAATGATTACCTATGGAAGGAAATAACCTATGCATAGTATATGAATGGTCATAATCCTAGCCCAACTATGGTAGTGTATGTGAATAGGATGATTATCACTCAAAGTACTGGGTGAGAATACTTTGGAAAAATTAGTGTAAGTAGCCACTATATACATTATCAATTCACTATGTTCCTTTTATGCATTCTAGTTCATGATTTTCATACTTGTAAGAAGAATGACTGTATGAATAGGTTCTGGTTTGTAGGACACAATAGTAAGCTTAGATAGGCTATTTTTATGAGGTTTACCAACCAATACCTTCTTCAAAGGGTAGGTCCATATTTTCATATGTGAAAGATGTTCGGGGGACAGCATTTGAGTCTGTGGTTAGTGGAAAAGTGCTTTAGTGTTGCTTCACCTCACTAGATGGTGGTCGAGGTCTATAGATGTTTGTGATAGCATTGGGAACAACTAGAGTGTATGCACAATAAAGAAAGAATATCTAGACTGTATGCACCTAAAACATAGATTTTTGGGACCCGAATACTACTCTTGCGCTCCTAGAATTTTTCACCTAAAATGAGAGAGATTGGGTCAAAAAAAGCTTATGTAACACTCAATTTAGGATGTATGAAATGTTATATGATGTAAATTAACTTCAATAAATGCAATTGATTGATCTAAATGACTGAAAATAAATGCAAAAGTGCAATTACAACTATGTTTGAAAACACATTGTGATATGCAAACAACTATGTAAATGAATAAATTATGCAAAACAAAAGTACAGAGATGAATATGAGTGCACCTAGATGAAATGTGAGCTTTCTAGAGTGTTCTGGATATTGATGAAATTTACTGGTTTTTTATAGTGGGACTCATTCGCCCAGGGTGGCGAATCAGTCCACTACTAGTGAAAAACTGTTGGGAGCTGATTTCTATCTATCAGGATATGAAAACTAACAAAACTCAAGTTTCTAGTCCTAAGGTGGGATTCATTCACCATAGGTGGAAAATCAGTCCCCCAAATTTTTGAAAAACTAGGAGAAAATTATGCAATACCAGATATGGGAATGTTTGCTTGTCAAGTTGTCAAAGTCAAATTTGTAGAAAATAGACAAATAACTCTCTCCAAGCTTGAAATTGACTCAAGTTGACTTGAAGCACCTAGTTGACTTGGAAATCACTCTTCAACACCTAATAACTTTTCAAATATGCAAACAAGCAAGCAGTAAGGGAAAAAATTATTAGAGGTTAGTGAATAAGGGTTTTCCTATGTCAAACCCCACTTTTGGTAATGAAACCCTTGAAAAGATAATGAAATGCAAGAGAAATATAAAGTAATAACATGCAAATGCTATCAACTTACCTAACCCTTGATGTTTCAAATCTAAATTAATGTCAATAGTTGCTTCAAAGTGCTTGAATAGTGCTTGAATTGATGATGTAGAATGTTTGAATGCTTGAGTGAATGATGAGATTACTTGAATTTGTTAGGAGAGATGTAAAATGAGGTGAAAAACACATATTTATACAATTATTTTCCTTAGTATATGTTCATACCTCATCACAGGCTGACATCAAGTGATTTTGAATAAAATCGCAAAAGGAAATTTAAAATATTTTGAATTTGGGGCCAATGGGGACTAATTCGCCACCCATGGTGAATGGGTTCCACCTAGGACCTAAAAACAAGTGTCGGGAAAAATATTGTATTTAATGTTATTTGTCATGATAACATTCAAAAATACACTTAATTAAGTCATATGATGGCATAAAGAGACCAAAATAAGCATGAGAAAGGTGTAAATAGTGAAGATGTGCCTAGAAAAGCATGAAATCTTGTTACAAGACTTTACAACACTTCAAAAAAGAACTTTTTGATGAGTAAAAAGGTAGTTTTTAGGTGAGTTATATTAAATAGAGTCTAGAAGAATGCAAAAATTTCTTACAACACTTCACAACACCTTCACAAGACGTCATTCTTTGAGTTTTTGTACTAAATAAGCATGTTCAAGCTATGTTACAACATAAAATCATAGCAACATAGTTACAACACCATGAAACAAGACCTAAAAGGCCATGAAAATAATAAGGAGCCATTTTTATATGGCACACTTAGCCCCCACTTTAGTGAGAGGATGAACCTACTTCAAACTCACATTAAAGTAGCCATGAACATCGAGGGGTGGGTTTGAATGTACTTATGCTAGCAAGATGGAATACAATGATATAGAGGGATGATCAAGCCCCCAAGATGAAGATCCCATGAAAAAATAAGCATAAGAACAAAGGAACATACAAGCATTGAGATGAATTGAATGAAGCTTTGATCATCAATCTAACTAGTTGTGAAAAGAGATCTAGGTTGATTGTTTGAAAAAGAGAATGTTCACTCACTCTGGGGCCACAAAACTTCAGGTTGTTTGTAGGGTGAGAAGGCCCAACTATATACTCACTCTGGGGCCATGGAACTAGTTCTCTATGGGGTGAGAAAGCCCAAGAAGGAAAGATACATACACTAGTTGGTATGCACTCACAAACACAAATGTGGCTATGGGGAAAAGTCATGCCACTAGGTGGGCTTCCTGCTCAACCATGTCAAAGTTATACTACCTGATAACTTAAACAAGGTGCCATAAGGAAAAATACTCATGAACAAAAGGAAAAGGTACTACAGTTATGCAAGTTGTGTTATGCAAGGTGGCAAATAGGAATGAAAAATGTAAATGTAAGAATGTTATGTAAGATGTAAAGATATGTTCAAAGGAGTCTTGTTTAGTTCATGCAAGGTCAATCACTTAGGGAAAATTGTGTCTAATATCTCCAAGAGAGGGCCAATCAAAAGATAGTATATTCACAACTTAGGGGATGTAGTGTGTCACATCAGACCATCAAGAGGAATGCAATATGCTAAGAACGATCACACTTATGAAGTACATAACACCCAATTTCATCCACAAAGTGACAAACACACCATGTAAATGACAAGGTTGCACTATAGACTAATAATGCAAATGAAATAATGGTAATGTATGCCCCCCACTTAAAAGGAATTGCTACACATTGTTCTGTGAGAAATTACTTTAAAGTAGAAAGAGAAATGCAAAAAGAAAACAAGATATGAGAGCCAATTAGGAAAGCCCTCTGCCAAGTCATATGTTTCAAAGTTAGGCTATGTCATGTCAAGGAAAAGGAAATGCAAAGAAAGGGAGTTGCCCCCTAGAAAAGAAAACACACCAAAAACATAAGGGATCTATGGATTTGGTGTCAATATGTTCGTTGCTGCAATGTTATTATGAAAGAGCTCAGAAAGATAATCATTCCCCAAAGCACATCAAACTGGAAGAATGACACAAAGAGAGAAAAAAAAAAGGAAAAATGAAGTCAGTTTCGGGTCAACATGTAAGAGACATTGCAGTCTTGATGCCTTGCATTATCCCCAAAAGGAAAACACAAGCGAAAATAAAATGAAAAGGTGAAAGAAAATGAAATTTTTTTTGGGTCAACATGAGGGAGATATTTTAGTCTCAATGCCTTGCATCATCCCTGTAGTACCCCTCCATGTCGGTTGTTCTGGACTTTTGTATGAGTATTTGTGTGTGCTTCATTGATTACTATGTTATTTGATTGTGTGAAAAATATAATATGTTAGTAGTCATTTTTAAATAATTAATTAAATCATAAGTGACTTTCAAGGTTATTTAAAATATAATTAGAAATTAAAATAATAATCAATTAAATTAAATCAAATGATTAAGAACAAATGATCAAATTAAACTAATTCGTTAAAAGTAAAAGTGATATTATTAAATAAATTGAATTAAATTGTTGTGTTAAATTGAAGTTAATAATAATTATGAACAAAATAATCTTGAAAAGATAATTATTTTAATAAGAAATTTAAATGGATAAGGAGATAGGAAGCTGAAGTGTTTTAAAACAAGAAAAGCTGGAAAGAAAATAATAAAAAGGAAAGAAAAGATAAAAAACAGTAAAAGCATGAGCATGCATAGACTGAACGAATGTCAAAAAGGAAATGGAAAATTTTAGTGGAAATTTTGTGAGTCTAAATTAGATTTTTTCTTTTGAGAACAGAGAGATTTTCTTTTTTTGAAGAGATTTTGGGCAGAGGATCTGGGGAAAGTAAGATTGCTATCGAAAGACTGAATGAAAAGTCTTGTATAATAGATTATCAGGGGAGAAATGGAGAAAAGGGGGGATGGTGGTACGAGGTTGGTGAAAATGTTTCTTTTCAGGAGTCTTAAGCCATTGCAGAGGAGGGCTCTGCTTCTAACACATCTGCACAAGATTTAGCCAGACTTCTTTACATAATCTCCAAGTTTCCCACCACCATGATATCGTTAGACCATAGGAAGGAATATGGTTATCTTGAGGACTAGATCAAGCTATATGGAGTTGTGGTATGCTTGGTCAAGAATGCGGTAGATCTCGAGCAACAACAGTCTAGATGGAATCAGCTACGAGGAGGCTCATATGGGTTGAACCATCTTTCATTATGGAGAGGTAAGTATTCCTTATTTCGACTTCCTTGTATGATGAAAGAATCCTACTATAATGTAATATATCTTGCTACTATTTGGTGAGCGACCGCTAAAATTTGTGGGATGCATGTTGAAGGACGTTCATAGCCAAACTTAAGAATCTTCCAATTTTTAACTTATACTTTCGGCTTGGACTTGACCCAATGCCTTCCCTTAAGCCTTATCTTCAAACCCTTTGAAGGTTGCCTAATCTTAGCTCTTTCTGTTGGACTTTAGATAAGCTTCATCCAGGTACCTCTATAATTCCTCCACCTTCATCAATCTCCTTACTGTTTGAATCCCATACGTAGCCCTCACCCATTCAATCTTTATGACTGTAGGCGCCTGGAACACAAGAAAATTCGTACAATATTGGGATGAGATTTCGAATGCTTCATTAATTCAAAGATTTCGAGACCTTCCTTGCAAAATCCATTTTTCTGCACATTCTGCATCCCATCACATCTATAGTATTTGGAAAATAGAATGGGGTAGAGGTTTAAATAATCCTGCTTGATTCTTCTGACAATCTATCGTAGTTGCAACACTTTAAAAATAAATAAATAAATAAATAAAATATTGTTAATTGCTAACATAATAGAGAGCTTTCCTTTGATCGTGGTGAAGATTAATTTCCAAACTTCAAACTTGTGTGCGTCTCTGGAAACTCGCCACCAAACAGAAATGCGTCAAGTTCAAAATAAAAGAAAAGAAAAAGTTGCACATTATTTCTTCTACTCTAAGTCACGCATTTGCACCTCACCTTCCTCCTTCCCTTCAATCTTGTGGATAACAGTGGGGATATGATAATAATGCAAGTAGATGGTGTTATTTCAAAATTCCAACATTCACTTTCTAATATACTTGGCAATCTGTCACAGTTATAGTAATTAGAGTTGAGGCATTGTACAGAATTAAATAGCCTCCCTGAAACCATTGGCAACCTATCACAGCTACAAATTTTAGACTTACAAAGATGTAAATTAAATAATCTATCTAATTTCATAGGCAGCCTGTCACAGCCGCGCACCTGAACTTAATAGGAAATTTTAAAGGTTTAAATAATCTCCCTGATTTTATTATCAACCTGTCTCAGCTGCGGTGCTTGAACATTATAGGAAGTTCAAAGGTTTAAATAATTTGTCTAATCTTCTGGCAATCTTGGAAATGAATTCAGAGGGAACATGCTTCATTACTTAATTGAGGTTGAGAGCTTCCTTGCTTGATCCATTTTGTGTGCACCCTGTACTCTTCTGTTAGTAATATTTTATGCTCAGGCCGATGATTACTGATGGCTCTACCGATTTCATTTTAGTATCGACATATATATTAGATCACAGTCTTTCCTTTTTATTCATACTGTTGTGTCCTTTCTCAAAGTTGTCTTTGCATAGCAATGTAAATGGGGTAGTCTTTGCTTGTTTCTGCTAGCGTCATCAATGTTCTTCACAAGGAGATCACACCTATTTTGGTACACTTCTCCTTGAACTATTTCTCTTATAATAAACTTAGGATGAGAATGGCTGCAGCATGACAATCAGAATTTACTCTGAAGTTCTTAGTAATCTTAAAAGCTAATCAAAGGAAATGTTAGTGGACCGAATGCAATTGCCCTTAGTATGTCTCTCTCACATTAGTAAGTAAAAGTCTTGAATTTAAGATTACTTGACTGCCTTCATTCACCAAGTCAGATTCTTTGTATTGTATGCCCCTTCGCTTAATGTTCTGTACCGGCTGTAGGAGATCTCGTCTGTTTAGTCATTCGCTATTTTTTTTTTTTACTCATCATTATGATTCATAAGGGTGATTCCTTATTGCTTTTGCTTCTGTAATCAGGTTATACGCTTTTGGTGATGTTGAGTAATTACGAAAAAAAAAGGCTTCCTTGTTAAATACGACTCCTTTACATGTATGTATCTCGGTATTCTATATATATATATATATATATATGTATTTATTTTGGGATGACTACTTTATAACTCTGCTTCACTGTTTTACTATTGACATAATGGAATTATTTCTATATGTATTACTCTCTGTACCAATGTATTAATGTATATATATATATATAGATGTATATTAGTCATGAATTTTGACTTAGGATGTGTACAAGAATTGCTAGATAATTCCTTGTAATTATGTGAATGTGAATTTGATTCATTATATCTATTATTGCATCAAAGTGTAAGTATTTCAATAATGTAAGAAAAGTACGAAAGTAAAGTCATCTATAGAAGTAAGGTTTAGGTGATACTTTATTGTTTAATTATGTAAATTATTGAGGTAAGATGTAAAGCTATTTAGATCTATTGGCTAGTTGAAAGGATTAAGAATGTCATTCTCAATGAACTTATGGAATAAGTACATGAAATATTTACATATATATAGAAACATGTAATCCTTGTTATTACATTTTAGAAGTTATTGATGTAATAGGGTTGTGTTGATGTATGACATATTAGTGGTTATAATAGTTAAAATTGTTGTACTTATTTTGTTAGGCAACTAAAAAGGTTGTCGAATGATTACTCCTTTTTGTCATGGTTGTTCAAATTGTTAAGTTGTTTATTGGATAGATCATAAGTTGTTGGGAAATTGTTGTTTGGGTATCTTGTGATGATGAGTTAAACATTCTTGGAATTGAGTGTTTCATTTTTGGTTGTGAATTAAAGTTTGAATTATTTTTTTATTCCATTCTAATGTGGTATCCTTTGAGTTGATTTGGTTTGATGGATCTCTTTCTCTTGGTACGACTTCTTTTGAGTTAATCTTGATGTTGAAGGGAATTTTACCTGGTGTTGGAATTTTATTTGGAAACTCGTGTTGTTTTGTCTTACTCTCGTTTGTGAGTTCTTGGGTAGTTGATCTTCTTTGACTTCCAGAGGCGAGGGTAATCATGTTTCCTGTTGATTCTTCATTCATTTGGCTTTGCTAAGATTTTGATCATAATGGTGATTTTGAACTTATGCTTGGGATGTACCATGTTATTGGAAATTTTGTATTGTGATATTGGCGAGATGGGTAATGCCTCCCATGTATTTATTTTGAGATTGGATATCATGTTTCTTTGTTGGTACAACACTTGGATTTTGGTTTGATGTTTGTTGGGTCTCTAGGGAGGGTGGCTCTTCGTGGGGGCCGGCGCCTCGGGTAAGAGGAAGTGCACAAGAGAACCCACGTAAGAGTAGTTAAACAAGTGATAACCTAAAAATAGAATTTAGGGGGATGGGTAGTAAAACACACAAGATAATAAATATTGGATGCCTCGTCTATGCATTAGGGCTATCATAGACTAATGATAGATTGAGAAGGCCATGGTTGGCAAAGTCATAACCTTGTCCCCATGAGAGGTTATTGGCTCACCATGAGCTACCCTATGGTGCCAGCACTTCAAGTAGGAGGAAGAACCAGGAGATCTATAGATGGGTTTCAGTGCCTTAAGTTGGAGGAAGGGCCAAAAGATCCCATGAGAGCTATACGATGACACTCTCCACTACACACCCTTGTGCCTTGTTTCTTGTTTCCTTTGGAATCACGTTCGCATGAGCTACCCTATGGTGACAGTGCCTCAAGTTGGAGGAAGGGCCAGAAGATCCCATGAGAGCTATGCGATGACACTCTCCACTTGACACTCATTTTCCTTGCTTCCTTATTGCCTATGGAATTGTATTCTGTTTATTATTTCAGTTTCATTTGGAAGTATTTCATGATCATCCTTTGGTTACATGTTTACTGGTTATTGCTTTGATTTATGTGATGAGATTTATGACTTTAAGTTAATATGTTGACTCATGAATTTTTTTGATTGTCATTGTAATCTTTGAGTTTTATGATACTTTTGTATGATGTTGAGTCTTGTGGTTCCGTGTTTGGATGTTCTTGGTTGAGGACTCTTTCTTGTCAGCTCCTTAGCATGGGGGGTGGGTCTTTGGACCCACATGGTCGAGTGGAACATTCTAAGCACCCCATTGGGTCCCTAGTCGAGGATCGAGAGGTGGGGATTGGTGCTGTTGCGGCAACTCCAGAGTTGTATCCGTCTTGGAGCCAGTTATGATACCGTGTATTCATTTGTGCATTTGTATCATGTTATCTTGTTATATGGTTTCCATTCATGTTTGAAAACTCTTTTGTATCATTGTACCTCTTGAACATTGTACTGTAATGTAATGTTTAACCTTGTGTGGATATTGGCCATGGTAGTTGTTATTCAATGTAGTGAGTTAATCATGTATATGTTGTATTTATGTACACAGATGGTTTCTTATTAATGATTTCACCATGTATGTGTTACATTTGCAAATTTTTACCTTGTTATGGATAATGCCTTTGGCTTATATTCTTTATTGTCGTTGTTTGGATCTAAGTCTCGTAATGACTCCTTGTGTACCCCAAGGGATGTATGTGTTGTGTATCTACTTAAATGAAATTCATGTCATGACTTAATGTGTATCACATGTATGTTATGTTAACTTTAAAAAAAAAATTTGTGGTAATTAATGCTTGGTTTTCCTTTGGGGTTCGCACGGCAGGGCATTACAACATGGTATCAGTGCCAGGTTTTTACACTGGGCCCTGTGTGTGCTCACTATGTGACCTTGCATTTATACCCTTGAGTCTACAGTTTCACTTTTCTATTGTCATTTCTGTGAACCTGAATTTATTCCATTAGCTGGTGTCAGGTCGATGGTGCAAGAAATTGATGGGAAAGGATTGGACCCTCGGTGTAGTGAGCAATGCACCGATATCCTCCCTCTCAGGGATGCACTATGGACCCTTGTGTTGTTGTGAGATGTGGTTTTCAGTGATGTGAGTTATGGGTGTGAATATGTCATGAGTGCATGGAATTTTCCATTTAGTTGTCCTTGAGTGATGAACTATGTTTCCTTGAATCTGTGAAGGTGTTAAATTTTTTCCTTTTGTTCAAATTATTGTGAGATTTGGTGTGAAAATGATGATATTTAACGAGAGTATGTCCGTGTATGGATAATTATGTTGTGTTTTATGGAGATGTGGCATATCGAGGGTAAAGAATCCTCTTCAATGTTTAGTACTAATGTGTTATGTTTCCAACTTAGTTTATGATTTTCAGGTATTCAGCTTCAAATCTTGAGGATGAAGGTAATTAATTGGTTATGTTTAGCATGTGGACTTAATAAAATGTTTTCATTTGATTAGTAATTGTATTAATGATCATTTATGATGTTTCACTGATGGTAGTGTGTTAGAAGGACAATGTTGTATCACTCATTGGTGAGAGGCATACAACATTGCAATTCCCTCTACACTAGGTTTATTTGATATATATATATATGTTGTGCACAATGTGTGTATGTATGCAGGATTGCAGGAACTGAGCCTCGATTCCACCTTCTTTGTCAGGACAGGGTGAGCATTATAAACCACCCAATGGGTTTGACGTGGAAAATAGGAGCTAACAAGAAAGTTTCCCCAACCTTGTTCGTCACCTCATCCTTGTGGCCTGCTGCCATCCCATCTTCATTTTTGGTATCATTTTTTTTCCTTTGAATGTCATTTAATTATCTTTAATGATTGTTGATATTTTTTTTAGTTTATGGTGTTACCATGTTTATGCTTGAGCTCAACTTCCAGGTGTAAGTCGATGCCTAAGGGGGGGAGGATGTAGTGCCCATCCATGTCGGTTGTTCTGGACTTTTGTGTGAGTATTTGTGTGTGCTTCATTGATTACTGTGTTATTTGATTGTGTGAAAAATATAATATGTTAGTAGTCATGTTTAAATAATTAATAAATCATAAGTGATTTGCAAGGTTATTTAAAATATAATTAGAAATTAAAATAATAATCAATTAAATTAAATCAAATGATTTAGAACAAATGATCAAATTAAACTAATTCGTTAAAAGTAAAAGTGATATTATTAAATAAATTTATTTAAATTGTTGTGTTAAATTGAAGTTAATAATAATGATGAACAAAATAATCTTGAAAAGATAATTATTTTAATAAGAAATTTAAATGGATAAGGAGATAGGAAGCTGAAGTGTTTTAAAACAAGAAAAGATGGAAAGAAAATAATAAAAAGGAAAGAAAAGATAAAAAAAGGAAAAAGCATGAGCATGCATAGAGTGAACGAATGTCAAAAAGGAAATGGAAAATTTTAGTGAAAATTTTGTGAGTTTAAATTAGATTTTTTCTTTTGAGAATGGAGAGATCTGCTTTTTTTGAAGAGATTTTGGGCAGAGGATCCAGGGAAAGTAAGATTGCTATCGAAAGACTGAATGAAAAGTCCTGTATAATAGCTTATCAGGGGAGAAATGGAGAAAAGGGGGAATGGTGGTAGAAGGCTGGTGAAAATGTTTCTTTTCAGGAGTCTTAAGCCATTGCAAAGGAGGGCTCTGCTTCTAACACATCTGCACAAGATTTAGCCAGACTTCTTTATATAATCTCCAAGTTTCCCACCACCGTGATATCGTTAGACCATAGGAAGGAATATGGTTATCTCGAGGACTAGATCAAGCTATATGGAGCTGCGGTATGCTTGGTCAAGAATGTGGTAGATCTCGAGCAACAACAGTCTAGACGGAATCAGCTACGAGGAGGCTCGTATGGGTTGAAGCATCTTTCATTATGGAGAGGTAAGTATTCCTTATTTTGACTTCCTTGTATGGTGAAAGAATCCTACTATAATGTAATATATCTTGCTACTATTTGGTGAGCGACCGCTAAAATTTGTGGGATGCATGTTGAAGGACGTTCATAGCCAGACTTAAGAATCTTCCAGTTTTTAACTTATACTTTCAGCTTGGACTTGACCCAATGCCTTCCCTTGAGCCTTATCTTCAAACCCTTTGGAGGTTGCCTCATCTTAGCTCTTTCTGTTGGCCTTTAGATCAGCTTCATCCAGGTACCTCTGTAATTCCTTCACCTTCATCAATCTCCTTACCATTTGAATCCCATGTGCAGCCCTCATCCATTCAATCTTTATGGCTGCAGGCGCCTGGAACACAAGAAAAGTCATATTTGGATCTAAGTCTCGTAATGACTCCTTGTGTACCCCAAGGGATGTATGTGTTCTGTATCTACTTAAATTAAAATCATGTCATGACTTAATGTGTATCACATGTATGTTATGTTAACTTGAAAAAAAAATTGTGGTAATTAATGCTTGGTTGTCCTTTGGGGTTCGCACGGCGGGGCGTTACAATCCCCAAAAGGAAAAACACAAGAAAAGACATAGAAATTGGAAAAGAAAAAGGTTTGGGTCAGCATGGAAGAGACATAGGGCATCTCAATGCTTTGTGTCATCCCCAAAAGGAAAACACAAAATAAAATTGAAAAAGACAAGGACCGTTTGGGTCACCATGGAGAGACATAGGGTGTCTCTACACTTTGTGTTATCCCCAAAAGGAAAATACAAAAAAAAAGTGAAAAAGACAAGGAACGATAAATAGAAGAATAGAAGTACAAATAGAAGAAGTGTACAAAGAGAGGAAACAACAAACGCATAATACAGGGGAACAAAATACGCACATGAAAATAAAATCAAAGAAAAGGAAAAAGATAAAAGGCTAGCGAGGTGAATGTAAGTTAACCATCTAACAAGTCATCTACGTCCCAATCATGTTTAGTGTAATGTGAGGGTGGTTGATTGTCCAAAGGAATAATTACAAGCGCCAAACTAGGATTTGTACTAGGTTATTTACTTGCTGGAGAGGATTTATCATTTAAGCTCATTGTAGATGAGAATAAAGAGTTAATATCATTGTGTACTTCTTCATCTATTTAGGCTATCATCGCATCATCATCGACATCATCAAGATTAATAATGATAGGAGGACAAAGGGTGATTTCTAAGGATGGATGTATCAAAAGTGTTGGTTGTTGGATTGGTTCATTTTGTTGCAAGTGTTTCATTGGACTATCTTGTGGCAGGTTAGGAGAGGAAAGGTGGTCATCTATCACTTCTATCAAGGATGGAGGTTGATTTTCCTTATGTTCTTCCATTGGAGATTGATGAGCAAGGAGATGACAGCAATGCCTACACTCCCTAGCACTGCAGTTTCATTAAATTTTGTTTGGGATTTGTTGAGGTGCAAGAGTAGATTGAGTCATCATAGGTTCATTCGGTTCTGAAGAAGGAAGAACAAAATCAACTGAGGAAGATGGATCAATCACTTTCTCCTTTGCTTTGTAAACTTGTTTAATGCAAGGTGGCTGAGCAGGGTTTAGTTCATGTTCCCTTGGTCATTTAAATGATGACAGGGAAATGTTGAGGGATGGTTATTCAAAAGGTTTGATGGTTTTTTCAATATCATACTCAAGTTTAAGCATGGTTTCATCTATGATAGGAGGTGCGGAAGTGGACGGGGATGTGTTATGAAGATACAATTCAACTATCTTTTTGGCTTTAAACTTTTGATAAGTGATGAAAAATAAGTCCTTGCGAGGGCTGATAGGTTCCATGGGTTTAGGCCAAAAGGCTTATAAGGAGAATTTACCTTTGGAAGATAAAGGATGAAATCCACTATGGTGTACGGTGACTATCTTGTTGTCATGTGGAAACTTGAAACACTTATGAAAAATTGAGGAGACTGCTTTCATTGAGCAAAGTCGAGGGTGGCCTAGCCACAAATGAAATTGGTTAGATTGTGAAACAATGGAAAATTTCACATCCAAAGTTTTAGGTCCTATTTGTAGAGGTAGCATGATCGATCCAATCGTAGGGTATGCAAAACCATTATTTGTTTTAATCCATGTAGTGGGTTTATTATAATCATCTTGATATAAGTCATGTAATAATAGAAAATCTTTTGTGATCATGTTCTCACCACAAATAGGATCTATTAATATCCCATTAGTGGGCTTATCATAAATTCTGCCAACTATATAAAGAGGACCATTAGGAAGCTTTTGTAGTATGTCATTAGCATAAAAAGTAAGATACAGTGATTTAGTGGCTTGGCACTTACTAGGGATAACATTTATCATAGCCACAAGTTAATCTATAGGACTAGCTTGAGTAATAGTAGGAGTTGTATCATGTTGTTCATTGTTCATATCAAAGGTCATTACATTATTCTTTGAAGGTTCACAAGCCTTGACAAATGAGGTAGTGTGTTTAGGCATAGGATTGGTGAAAATTTGCAAATTTTTGTTGGGGGGTGCAACGAACTTATTTCCTTCACCATTAACACTTGCAATGGTCAATTCACCCAAATCAATGAGGTCTTGAACTAAATGTTTAAGATGCTTACAATGTTCGGTGTCGTGGCCATTTTTTCGATGAAAGTGACAATAAGCATTAGGTTTGAATGTAGGTGGTAATGGCTGATTTGGATCAAGTGGTCGAATAGGTGGAAAAGTGAGCATGCATTTTTGAATTAATTGGTTCAATGTGTGATGGAGGGTATTGGGTAAAGGAGCGAATTGTCTATTTGGATCCCCATAGTGATAAGGTATGGCTGCCTTAATAGTATCCATTGAATTGTGAACTTGTTGAGTAGGTTGCGGTTGAGGTTGAGGACATTGATTAAACTATAAAAATCCTCTATTAGGTTTGCGGAAGTTTTGTGTGTTATTTTGGTTTTGATTGTTGTGTTTGAGTTTGTCAACTCAGCTATAAGTGGATTTTGAATCACAACTTGAAACCGAACTTTGGTAATCGCATAAGGTTGTACATAAATGCATGAAGGAAGAGAATTTTATCATGGTAAGTTTATCCTAAAGGTTGGTGTGCAAATTTTCGATAAACATCTTCTACAGATGTGCATTTGGAATTAATATATCAATTTGAACATATAAGGATTGGTAAAGTGAGATGAAATCCATTATTTTTTCATTAATGTTTTGTTTGCATCTCATAAGGTTGGCCATTGTCTTTTTAGGTGTCATGTGAACTTGAGAGTTACTAATGAAAGCTTCCACCAATTCATTGAATGAATGGATGGAATGATTGGACAAGTTGGAAAACCATTCTAATGTGGTATCTTTCAAGGTTCTTGGAAATTTTTTTGCTAAAAGTTAATTTTCAAGCAGAAAGTCACTACACAAAGTTTTATAAGCATTAACATGGTTGATAGGGTCTCCTTTTCCTCCATATTTCTCAAACTGATGCATTTCTATTCCTTGTGGCATCGGTGTATGTAATATTTCTAAAGATAAGGGGTTGTTACGAAAATGATATGTGGGTGGAGTAGTTTGACCTTGACTAATTGTGGAAAGTTGATATTGCATGGATGAAATAGTGGTAAGGAGTTGTGTAAGAAGAGGATTAGGATAAGTCGGTTGAGGTGGAAGGAAAAATTGTGATGGAGTGTAAGTGATGTTAGGGGAGGTGAAAGGAATGCTAAGGGGTGTGAAGGTGGTGGAAGGGACTTGTGATTCCATAAGAGAAGTAGGAATGCTAGGTAGAATCAGAAGAGAAGCAACCGCATAGTTAGGTTGGTGTATAGTTGTGTGGACTTGTGGAGTGTAAGTTGGTATTGAAGGTATAGTTGAAGGGGGAGGAACTTGAGGTGCTCCTTGGCTTACAAGAATTTTTGCAGATTGGGTATTTGAAGAGGCATGTTTATTGTAAATTTCAGCAATTTTCTTCATCACTTGCAAGCCATCATCACTCTCAATTAGGTGATGAAGGTTCTCAATGGTGGGTATGGCAATGGTGGAAATTTTTTCAAGTGACAAGTCTTGTTGTAAATGGGAAAAGTCCTCATGAATATTAATGACCTTTTCTTGTGGGAGTGAATTCTTTTGGTTGTCAAAATTCATTGGGTGGAAAGGTGAAGGCATGGAAGTGGTATTGTCAGGGCCTAATGCACCATTTTCCATACTAGGAATAGGAGATCATGAGATCCCAAGGTCCACAACGAAAGTGCTATCGTGGGATGCCATGAGTCTAGAACTTCTTCTCACTAAAGTATTATAAATGGGGCACCAAACACTCATGCAAGTACCACAAAGGAAGGTTGAATGGAAATAAAAGCTAATCTAAGAGATCTAAAATGAAAATAATAGAAAATCTGCTAAATGTAATAGAGATCTAACTACAGAAAACATAAATGCAAACAAATGCCATAAAAATTCCAGAAATGTTGTCTTAAAAGTGCAGAGGGACTGATTCGCCCTAGGTGGCAAATGAGTCCTAGTATGATGTTTTTCAGTGTTTTTCAGAATTTTGAATGTGATTATAATGCTTTTCAGAATGCAATTTAGGATGTAGAATGCAGATTTTTACTTTTCTCAATGAGATTGAATGCAAAAATGAAATCTAAATGAATTTTTCAATAATGCAAAATGAAAAGTCCTAGAATGCAAGAGAAAATCAATGCCCTAATTGAATGCTAATGAAAATGAGAACTAGGATGCAATATGTAAATGCAATAAAAAATGTGAAGTGTTCAAAAGTCAGGTTCACCAAAATGAAACATAGATTTTTGGGACCTAAATGCTACTCTTATAGTCCTAGGGTTTTTCACCTAAAAGGAGAGAGATTGGGTCCAAAAATGCTTATGTAACACTCAAATTAGGATGTACATGCAATGTGATATGATGCAAATGAACTTAACTAAATGAAATTGATTGATCTAAATGACTGAAAATGAATGCAAAAGTGCAATTACAACTATGTTTGAAAACACATTGTGATATGCAAACAACAATGTAAATGAGATATGCAAACAACAATGTAAATGAATAAATTATGCAAAACAAAAAGTACATAGATAAATCTAAGTGCACCTAGATGAAATGTGAGCTTTCTAGAGTATTCTAGATGTTGATGAAATTTACTAATTTTTTATAGTGGGACTCATTTGTCTAGGGCGGCGAATTAGTCCACCTACTAGTGAAAAACTATTAGGAGTTGATTTCTATCATTCGGGATCTGAAATATGACAAAACTCAAGTTTCCTGTCCTAAGGTGGGACTCATTCACCACAAGTGGCAAGTTAGTCCTCCCCCAAATTTTTGAAAAACCAGGAGACAACTCTGCAACACCAAATCTGGGAATGTCTACTTGTCAGGTTTGTTGAAGTCAAATCTATAGAAAACAAAAACATAACTCTCTCCAAGCTTGAAATTGACTCAAGTTCACTTGAAGCACCTAGTTGACTTGGAAATCACTCTTCAACACCTAATAACCTATCAAATCTACAAACAAAGAGCTGCAAACAAACAAGCAATAAAGGAAAAATGATTAGGGGTTAGTGAATAGGGGTTTGCCTTGGTCAAACCACACTTTTGGTAATTAAACCCTTGAAAAGATAATGAAATGCAAGAGAAATGTAAAGTAATAATATGAAAATTCTATCAACTTACCTAACCCTTGATGTTGCAAATCTGAAGTAATGTCAATGGTTTCTTCAAAGTGCTTGAATTGATCATGTAGAATGCTTGAATGCTTGAGTGAATGATGAGATTGATTGAATGTGTTAGGAGAGATGTAAAATGAGGTGAAAAACACATATTTATACAATTCTTATGCCTTAGTATATGATCATACATTATCACAGGCTAACATCAAGTGATTTTGAATAAAATCCCAAAAGAAAATTTAAAATATTTTGAATTTGGGGCCAATGGGGACTCACTCGCCACCCATGGTGAATGGGTCCCACCTAGGACCTAAAAACAAGTGTTGGGAAAAATGTTGTATTTAATTTTATTTATTAGGATAACATTCAAAAATACACTTAATTAAGTCATAGGATGGCATAATGAGACCAAATAAAGCATGAGAAAGGTGTAAATAATGAAGATGTACATAGAAAAGTGTGAAATCTTGTTACAAGACCTTACAACACTTCAAAATAGGACTTGTTGATGAGTAAAAAGGTGGTTTTTAGGTGAATTGTATTAAATAGAGTCTAGAAGAATGTAGAAATGTCTTACAATATGTCATAAAACCTTCACAAGACATCATTCTTTAAATTTTAATACCTAAATAAGCATGTTCAAGCCATGTTACAACATAAAATCATAGCAACATAGTTCCAACACCATGAAACAATATCTAAAAGGCCATGAAAATGACAAGGGGCCATTTTTCTATGACACAACACCATTGTAGAAACATTAGGAATAGTATGTATATCTATTTCCATATGAAGCTTATAAGAGCTATGTATGTATCATGCACCCATTTATATGGAAGAATGTAATCATGAATGATAAACTTGATTTCATTCAATATGAAATCTATGTTATGGAAATATTTGTGAAATTACAATGGAATGCAAGGGAAGTTTGGGAATAGTGTTCTTTCAAATATGCATGTAATTTACATTATGGAAAGAATTTTTTTTATTGCTATGTTATGGCATCATGTAGTTTTCACTTGAGGTGAAAATTTTGAAATTTTACTAAGTAGAATACCAAGGTTGTTACAACAATTTACCTACACCAACAAGGCTACTAAGCATGAGCACTGATTAGAGGATTGTTGCTCGTTCACCAAAGGAAGGTGAAGCACCTATTTTTGGAAGGAGACTCTCAACCAATTGTAAAGGAAGTAATAATTTTGTATTCTTACCATAATAAAATAAATTGTTTTTCTATAGAAATAGGGTGTGGGATCTAATTGAATGTTTCAAGGAATTTAACATAAAGTCCATCCCTAGAAGAAGGAACTATGTTACAAATGCTCTTGTTTCCTCAACTAGTTCCATGGAGCCTATGATTGGACCTCATTTGAAATGATTCTATATAGAGGTGGTACCTATACTAGCCATTCTAGAAGATAGATAATATTACCAACTTCCAGGTGTTTGAATACAACCAACAAATCCTTGATTTTATTACTAACTCTAGGATTTTTGTTTCCTAGATCATTGATGAAGTTGATAGGGATCCATTTGAAGAAGTTGGAGATGGTATAATCAATTTAAATACTAATACCACCCCTAAGGGGATGGTGGCCTTGGATAGGATATTTGATCTTGATAATACATCAAATTTTGAAAGGGTTGAGCCTTCAAGTTCAAATGGAGGCAAGTATGATCTCCACAACTTAGGAGATGAGTTAGATAAAAGAAAAGTCAACATTGGGTAGGTATGTACTTCAAAGGAAATGGATGGTATAATCTAGTCCTTGAAGGATTATAGATAGGTTATTTCCTGGATCTATGAAGAGTTCAAGACATATGGCACCTCTATAATCACTCACACTATTCCTTTGAAAAAGGAAACCAATCCTTTTAGACAAAGGCAATGTCTAGTCAATTCTCTATTAGAGCCATTGATCCAAAAGGAATTCCAAAAGCTACTAAGTGCTAGATTTATCTACCCAAAATGAAAGAAGAATGGAGAAATCTAGCTATGTGTGGAATTTCAAAATTTTAACCAAGCTTTTGAAAAAGAAAACTATCCATTACCTTCATTAGATGAGGTCTTAAAAATAGTAAAATGGATAGAAAATGATGTCATTCTTGGATGGATACTCAGGGTACAACCAAGTGATGGCACACGAAGAAGATGGGCTAAAGACTATTTTCACCACTAAATAAGGAACCTTCATGTACCAAAGAACGCCATTTGGGCTCATCAATGTTGGAGCCACTTTCCAAAGGGAAATGGATATAGCTTTGAAAGGGATAATTGGAAAGTGTATAATCATATACATGGATGATATGATAGTGTTCTCAAAAGATAGAGTAGACCATGTGAGCGAATTGCACAAAATAATTCAAAGATGCAAAGAATCTGGTATTTCTTTAAATCTTAAGAAATGCATATTTGAAGTTAATAAGGGAAATATCTTAAGAAATATTATTCCAGAAAAGGGTATTTCCATAAATCCAGATAGGATTGAGTCTATATTAAAGTTTCCACTACTTAATAGAAAGAAAGAATTAAAATCCTTCTTCAGAAAGATTAATTTTGTTAGTAAATTTATTAGTGGATTTATAATATTGTGTTCCCATTAAATGACATGTTGAAGAAGCATGTTGAAATTGAATGGAATAAAAAAGCCAAGAAATCCTTCCAAGATATCAAAGAAGTCATTACAAGCATGCTTGTATTGGCTATTGCAAATTATTCCAAGCTATACTTTTACTTCAGAACATTCTTGTGCAAGTGTTCTCACTCAAAAGGTGGAAAAGGGTGATGAAAGGCCAATAACCTTTATGACCACTCTATTTAAAATTATAGAAATCATATATATTAATTTGGATAAGTAATAATTTTCTCTAGTCAAGGTTGTCAAGAAATTTAGAAATTATATTTTGAGGAGCAAGGTGATAGTGATAGTTCCCAATGTTCCAATTAAGTTAATGCTAATGCAGAATGAGCTTGGGGAATGATGTAGAGAATGGATGGTGATCTTGCAAGAGTATGACATAGAGATCCAATGTATGAAGCTAGTGAGAGGCCAAGGGTTGTCGAAGGCACTAGTTGGGGAAGATTAGCAGCTAGTGTGCTAGTTTAATATACTAAGCAAGATATCACATCCGATGACTAGTAAAAAGAAATTTTCCACTATTTGTTACAAAAAAAATGCCTAGACAACATGACTATAGCTCAGAGATGAGAATTGAGGAAAAATCCAAGAATATATGATAAAATTTGTGGTCTTATATAGAAGAAACTATGAAGATGTCTACTTAAGATGCTTAGAGAAAGAAGATGCTAGTTTAGTCTTAGTATAATTTCATGAAAATTTCAGCACTGGCCATTGATTAGCTGAAGAAATTTCCCATCAGATATTGTGGGTAGGATATTATTGGCCAACTATGTTCAAATGTTCTTACTAGTATGTAAGGATTTGTCACATATACAAGAAAACAACCAATAAAGAGAGAAATGCACCCAAGCCACTGCAACTTGTACACAAGGTATGTCCTTTCAATCAATGGGTATTAGATTTTATTGGAATGATATATCCCCATTCATCCATAGAACATAGGTTCATTATGGTAGCAACTGACTATTACACAAGGTGGTCTAAAGAAATTTCTTATAGACAAAGCACTACTACTAACATAATATAATTCTTAGAAGGCCATGTAAGGACCAAGTTTGGGATCTTATTCACTCTCATATGTGATAACAATCCTTCTTTTTCTTTAGTTCAGTTTATACAATGTGCATTCAAGCATAAAGTGGCTTTAAAGTACTCATTAGACTATTACCCCCAAGGTAATGGGGTAGTTGAATCTACAAAGAAAAACTTAATAGGTTTCATCAAGAAGTTATTAGATAAAATCCTAAAATACTGGCACTCGCACATTAAGTTTGCACTTCGGGCCAATAGAACTAGAATCAAGATAGCATTAGGGACATCCCATTATTAGTTGGTCTATGGTTTAGAACCTATATTCCCCATGAATCTAAGAATTTCATCTTTAAAATTCATGGAGATTTATCTAGATTTAGATGACAAAGTTTAGGTTATGTTGCTTAACTTTCTAAATCTAGATGAAAAGAGGAACATTTCTCTTCAGTACATTTTGAAACATCAAGGTGTTGTCAACTGATAGTTTGACAAAAGAGCTAGAATACGAGCTTTTAGGATCATAGATCTTGTCATACTATGGGAACAGTCCAAAGAAAATAAAGTGAACCATTCTAACTTTGATAGACATTTGATAGGCCCTTACCAAATATTTGAAATCTTAGGAGAGAACACTTTTAGGATTAGTATAATGACTGGAGAACCTACCCCATTTCTTACCAATAGGTAGTTCCTCAAACATTATTTTGGATCCTGAGAGTGAGGAGGTTTCCTCCCTATATATTATTATAATAGGGTTTATTGTTTTATTTCACTTAATTTATTTATTTTGTCATTTTTGTTTCTTTTCTCTCATTTCCTTTTGTTCGTTCTCATTCCACTCTTTGTTTGTTTGTGGGTTTTGTGAATGTTTTGGACCCAAATTTCAACCATGAATATGATGCATGTAGTATAGTATTTATATTTTTAGATCTTTTCCTATTTAAACTCAAGGAATAAATTATTTTTTATTATGCTTTGAATTCTTAGATGATTTGATGTATTGAAGTCAGTAAACCTATGAATGTAGCAACCTAGGTCTTACCACCTACAAATTAAGAGAATTAGGATGTGGATTTAGGATGAATAGTAATGACCTTGTAACTCAAGAAAATATAAAAGTGTTGTCCTTCTTAGTGACCACAGTGATTCCCAATCCAATACTAGGTGATAGCCTCAAGAAAATATTCTAAAAAAAATTAAAAGGGAAAATGAGAAAAGAAATAGAAAATCAAGAATAAAGTATGAATGGGTGATTCAAATAACCTCTACTAGCACTATAGACTCTTGGATGGTAGTAGAGCTATGTTTTAGGGAATCGAAGGTATCTCTGTTAGGGCTATGGATGCTTGGCTGGTAGTAGGGCTATGCCTAGGCCACACCAACTAAGTCTCAAAATAGAACAAAGAAAAGAATAAACAAATGAATACAAATAGCTAGGAGAAAAGAAAGATCATACAAATTGTCTTGGTTCAAGGGTCATTCTATCACATCTTGACCATGTTTTGAAGGAATAAATTAGTATTCACATAATATGAGACCCAATTATCCTATTGTGATGGGTAAGTTGGTTAAAGTTTTTATATTATTATGGAATCTTTTGATTAATATTGGGTTAGTAATATCTTTAATTTTAAGCTTGTTTGAAATTTTTGAAGGTAGGAATTATTTTCAATCATGTTGTGCATTGGTTGATATTTGTTATGCCTTGAAACTCATGCCTCATTTTATCTTCGAAAAAATGGGGATCCCCCTCTTTTCATTTTTTATGGATTTGTTTTCTTCTTGTCATTTCCTCCTTTTCTTTCCTTTGTTTTCTTTCTTCTTTTTTCTTTTTAGGGTTCAAATATCAATATTTTGAGGAAGTAAATACTTACCTTTTCAAGTCAAATCCTTGAACCCTCGGCATTTTTCATTTGCTCATTTTGTCTTCCATCTATTTTTGAGGTTTAGATTGTTTTCTTTTCACATGTATGACCCTCGGCTCTTGATGATGACACCTTGTTTCTCATGCATATCCCATCGATCATTCCACCTTTAATATGTTGAAAAAAGTTTTCATTGCTTCATCTACTACAACTGATGCACCATCAATTGGTGGAGTTAAAGAGTTTATTAGGTAAATATGACCTCAATTTATTTATTATCACTATTACATATTTTCAATTAAGAACTCTGAGACCTAGTGCAGAGAACTCCATTATCAACCTAGTCATTCGCTTTGTGTGTTCGTATGTTCTTGCTGGTTCATGCTCCTGTGTTTTTTGTGCTTTCATTCATACTCATAGGTGCTTCATTTTTTGTTGTTATTGAGTTCGTGTTCACATGCTTGCATGTGTGGTTTTTGTTTGTTTATTTTCTTTGCATTTCATTCCTCCCTCACAGTCATTCTCAAGGTTGGTTTTGATTCCTTCCTCTCATTGCAATTTGAAATTATTTTTTTTACTTGGTAGGTTTGTGGGTTTTTTCCCTTTTTGTTGTTTCCTTATTCTTTAATTGATTTGACCTTAGGAATTGTTCTATTGGTTTCGCCATTTATGGTTTTTACCTTCGTTCTTGCCTTTTCAGTTTTTGTTTCCCTATTAGATAGATTTTCCTTCTAGTGCACTGATCGAAGGCATTTGTGATCTCATCATTGAGTGTCAGGCTTACTGAGGTTCTCCTTCTTTTTTCCTTAATTATTTTGAAAATTTTAAACATGTGTTAGGATTTAGCTATTAGGAGTTCTAGATACCCATTAAACTATGACATGAAGTATAATCAAACTCCTACCCCCAATCCCTGATCCTTTCTATAGGTCATCAAGTCTAAGTTCTGTATAAAAATTATAAACAAAAGGACTAAAATATGAACCCCGAATTTCAAAATTTCCATCTTAATAGTTAGCAAAATCTTTAAATACTTTCAGGTTTCATCTATCAATGGTACCACTTACCATATTTCTAATAGAGGTGAAACTGTAAGAGGTACCCCCAATCCCAAAATCCAAAAAATCTATATAAACACTTTGTGAAAATCTATTTTTGAGAACCCTTTTTAGAATTTGGGCATCAAATATATCCTTTCTGAACTTCCTTATCAAGGTAGGAAGTATCACGAAACCACAACACCTAATGTTTGAAACCCTAAAATGAATCGCTTTTATCTAAACAATAATTTTGGTAAACATACCTTCAATAAATCCTTCGAAGAATTTCAAATCAATTTGAAATCCAGCATTGATTATATTTTTGGTTGCAAAGGTTTGAATTAATCAATACCTAAGCTTTATAGAAAATTCTAAGAAGTACCTCCATTGCCCAACCCCTAAAACATATTTTGAACTTCATAAATTGAAACTAAAAGTTAAGGAAAGAATATTGTTAAAGTGCAGGAAGTAAATGGGATACTTGATCCCTGACCTCTAAAAGATCAAACCATAAGTAAAGCTGAATATGTAAGTCATTTCAAACATAGGGAAAAAGGGATCCTTGATCCTTGACACTTAATTAAAAAAAATCCTAACATAGGATACTCATGTTGAAAGCAAAGGGTATAAGGGATCTTTGATTTGTGATTCTTGAAGAAAAAAATAAAGTAAAATTAAACTCTTTAATGAAAACATTATAGGTATGAGGTAAGGGGTAAGCCTCAAGGCCAATCCTCAAAATTTTGAACAAACTATGAAATTATTCAAAAAAAAGTGATGATTTTGAAATTAGAGATAAATGTTGACTAACATAGCTTATTTTGAAGGGATACTCTCTTCTGGTGTATGTAAACATTAACATATGGTGTTTTGTGCATGTAGGGGATATGCCACCAAAGGATACAAAAGAGACGAAGTACTAGGATAAAGGCTATCACCCACCATTAAATATGTTCACCCCATATACTGAGATTGGAGACACTAATCTAGGTCATACGAACATGGATGAATTCAAGTGCATAATCAATGATGATGAAACTAGGACTTTAATTGCTAGAGCTCTAGAAAATTTAGGATTGGTAGGAGCAGTTTCCTTTTGAGTAATATTTCTATTTCCAAAGTTACTTCTCATCTATTCCCAACACTATAACAAAAAAACTAGAAAGGTGTTGGAGGCATCTAGAGAAGTTTTTTTATATGTACTACAAAAATGATTGAGAAGATTTTCATAATTCCTACCCATTTTGAATATGAGGTAGTAGACATGAGGAAGGCCATCAAAAAAATTTGTGACCATGTAGTGGAGAACTTGAATTACATCAACAATAGTTTGTTGCTCCATCCCAAAAGGGTACCTACCAAACTGGCCAGGATTCAACATGGAAGTGAATTTAAGGAAGATGTCAAATATCTAATTGTCTTATTGAGTAGGGTATTTGGGTATCAACATGCTCAAGAATTCTACCCATTTATTATAAAGTTTATCAAAACCATCAATACTAATAACAAGAATAAAATTGGTTGGGATACTCATACATGATTTCATTCATGAGAAATTGAGCAATGTCCTCACATGCTCCAAGTTTTTCATGATATCCTACTTGGTCTATCTACTTTCTTCACAAGCTTCCTTCCCAAGACTTAACAAATTTAGTTATTTTGAGCTTGGTGAAGTGACAACCTACCAACACTATCCCCAACTAGAGATTGAGGCATGTTATCATAATTTTTATGTTGTTAACTTGATGATTTCATATATTTAGTGATTAGAGGGCTAGAGGGGGATTTCTCTAGAAGAATTTAAAATGAGGCTATGGAAACAATAAAGGGAATTGGAAAGTGGTATATCTAGTATAAAACATTTTCCTATATTAAAGTGGCAAGATTTGACAAGATGTCTTATAGACACCCCAAGTACCCTTTAGATAAAATGAATTTGTTGGAAACATGTGATCATACAATTGAAATACATCATCTTATTATCCAAAAGAAAAAAATTGGATATAATTTCCCAATTAAAATAGGGGTATAATCGTATTCTAACATGCAAAATGTGAAAGGTGCATATGTGAAAATGGCTAGTAAAATCTTGCACTATATGATAATGCCAAGAGTAGGTTTTATCCTCTTGAAAAGATCAACAAGGTAATTGGTTCCTATTTTTTCCATGAGCAAAAGATTGAGGATCACTAGGCTAATTTTGAGGAAGAGTTTAAGGTTAGAATGAAGGATTATTTCCGGTTGACCATGATTATGATGAATCATTGTACAGATGCTCAGGTTTCTAAGGAGAAAAAAGATGGTGGAAAGGTCCTTGACCCTGCCTATCAAGGTCACAAAGTTTATAATCAACCCATTTTTAATATAGACTTCTCGATTCAAGAAATTGATTATATTGAGACCTAGGCAAAAGAGGTAATCACTCATTCTCTTTGATGGTTGAATAGTCCCTTCCCCATGATGAAAATACCCACACATGCCAAGGAGGTTGAGAAGAAGAAGAAGGGGAAGGATCATCAACTATAGCTACTGACAAAGAAGCACCATCTACTATAGTTACCAAGGAGGGACCTTTCACAACTATTGGCTTAACTAAGGAAAATAAAAAGGGTTGAAACTACAAAGGAAACAAGAAGGAAGAGAAAAGATAGATATCCCGTCATTTTCTAGCATCAAGTGAACTATACATTGATGATGAAAGTACTTTGGTCTAGAAGAAAAGGACTAATGAAGTTATCAAAGAAAGAATTACTTAGAGGAGAGTTGAGAAAAACTATTCTTCCCCCTCCTCATGAATCACCATTACTATATCCATCTCCATCTCCTTCTCCTCCAGCCTAATCTCCACCTCCTTCTTCTCCTCTTCTAGAATATGAACCACCTCGTGAGGAATAAATGCATGTTCATATAACACTTGAGGAAGGAGAGATAGAAAAATAACTTCCAAGAGAAAAGGAAAGACAAAAGGAGGTTCATACAAAAGAGGTTCACATGAAGGAGGTGCACACTAAGGAGATTCCAGTTGAGGAACCCAATGTCAAAGAGGTCAATGTGGAGGAAAAACTAATTCAATAAAATGTACTAAAAAAATCTCATGAAGAGGAAGTGGACCAAATAAAGAAAGTTATTGAGGAGAAGCCTCATAAAGAAGAAGAAATACATGAAGAAAAGGCTCAACAAGGGGAGGAAGTTGCACAAGAATCTGCACAACTAGATGTTGAATGAGAATATGATGTTAAAGGCTCCAATAGTATAGAGGCCATCACTTCTCGAAGATAATCATCTGTAGCAATACCAATATGGTTAAACCATACAATTCAAAAGAGACAATCGACCTATGTGGAAAGACTAGAGAAAAGTTTAAGTTTATTATTAGAGGCTTTCCAATTACTAATTAGAAGAAAGAAAAGAGCACAAAGAATATTCACCATTTCAATTGATGAACAAGGCCATAGAACAACGTAAATAGTTGTTCCATTAGTGGATAAGTAGGAATCAGAGATGACTAGAGAGGATTACTAGATCAGGTAGGTTGACTTGGGTGTCCAAACAATAGAGGGAGAGCAACAATATCTCTAGATGTTTGTATTTGCAATTTTGAAAAGGATGCAAAAGGAGAGCAACAAATCATGGCATGCATAAATAATATTGTTGTCAATTAGATTTGCACCCTACCGAATACAAGATTCAGCAATCTACTAAAACATGGAAATCTTCTTTGAATGTGGGTGATTTGAATGAAGAAGGAATCTCTAGAGTGAGCTGGTTCTCTGAATGATGAATTTTATTCTAAGTTTTTTTCTGAAGGAAAGCGTTAGAAGGATAACTTTGAAAATAAAACCTATGACTTAAAATGATCCACAAAACTTAACAATGACTTTGATATTTCTCTCACAAAATAGTCTGATATTTCTCTCACAAAACAATCTTTAGAAAAACAACAATGAATTCACAATCTCTCATGAACACCAGTGCAAAATTGATTTGCATGAAGGTTTAGATGTAAACACAGCATGCAACTTGCAAAAATGAACCTTCTACATCGATGATTTGAAATACTAGGACATAAAGAGGATCTGTAAACAGAATCACAACATCAACATCATACTGAAATTGCAAGTTGAGACAGAAATTGGAGATAGGAAATTTGTTTTTAATTAGATGGAGTGAAACTCTAGAAAAACTGAGTACAAAAATTTTACAAGCTCCAAAATGTTAAGAGCAAGAAACTAAAATCTAAACTGAGAAGAGAGAAAAAGACAGTCTTTTAAAAAATATATCTCTCAAGAAACCCTAATCCGAGCTCACAAAGAAGCTTAAGGAAAAAAGCTTCAAACTATCCCAAAAAACTGCATAAAAGTAGAAAAATGCGCACTACTTTTATGATCAAACTGTAAAGCCTCTAAAAATAGGCTGAATCTGCTTTAAAAGCCAGAAAAACAACTTATCTCTCTAGGATAGAGCTCAAACTCGACCAAGAGGAAAATTCAATATAATCTACTAAAAAATAGCAAGAAATCATAAAACAATTTATAAAAGATTGCTTTATGCTTCTACTTTACATGATTGCAGATTTTACAATTTGTCTATTTTTTGCAATTAAAAGATTGCAAAATCTTTTGCAAAAAGAATTACATTCTTATTTCACCAATACAATGCTTTAATTTTTCTTAAAAAATCATTAAAATATCAAGGCATATTATTCTCACAAAACTCTAATTGATTTCTCAAAAACCAATTGAAAATAAATCCCTATGTAATGAGTGATATTAACCTTAGGTCATAAGATATTTACCATTCAAACTTTAATTGACCTCCTTCAAAATCAATTAAAAGACAAAAACCTAAGGTATTGACATCCTACATTCTCCACTAAGGCAAAAAATATATGTCAAATGTATAAGCACCAGCCCTAAGGACTTAGACACATCGACCTAAGTATATGAGAATTCGGCCCCTTCAAATATTAAACTTCAGATTCACAATAATCAAATGCTATTGTCAATTGTAAATATTTGAAGGCAATTATAATGTCGTCTTAAATTAGGGCATGAGACAAAAGAAGCTGAACCCTAAAATGATTTCATTTTTCACTCATCATTTCAAAGACATTGAGCTCTGCTTGAAAGGATAGTGTTTCCATGATTGAGCTCAATCTGTAGCTCGTGTGCTTGAGAATCTTCACCCTCTTCTTCAGATAGTCGAATCTTTGACTAGGTAAGTTGAGTTTCTGAAGTGTTGTGGCTTTTTACTTCATTCTAAAAGCAATAAAGGTCACTAAGGCCATAGCCTGCTCATGCTTTGTTCCTAACTTTCTTTTACATTTCTTGTGCTTTACTCTTCTTGGTCATCCTGTACGGGCATGAACCTTGTTGGGAAGCTTCCATGAGAGAGCTTGCTTGAGGGTTTTTGTTCTTTATTGTACACAAGGTAATATAGCTTCTATGGCTTCTCTTTTTGAGTTCATTTTGGTCTTGTGGTCATGGCTAACATAGTCTCTAATGCATTTGTTTATATTTTTTGTGCTTATCTTGGAATCTGAGCTTCCTTGGGTGCCATCCATGAGCTCGCCTTGGCATCTTACTTGAGTTTTTGAAACTTCAATATATCTCTAGCCATGGCTATAAGCATTCTCTATAGGCTCGAATTGGTAAGTTGCTAATTCATAGCCACATATTCCTTTCCTATTGGTATTTCTCTTCAAATAGAAAGCTTGTAAAAGCTTCATTTCTCTATGGATAATCAACCTTTTCTTGTAACTTTCTGGCCATTACACAAGCCGCGAACATATGTATCTATTTACCATGAACTTTGAAAGCATTTAGAGCTCGACCCATCAAAAGATTTAAATATATTTACATTCTGAAACACAAGATTGATGTGGGTATTCGTTGTTTTGATAAAAATGCATTTTCCTTGTCATTTGGTTAAAACCCTCACATGGGTATCTCAGCAAAATGGAAAATCTACCTTTCCCCAAACCAAAATGTGGGTAATCAAAATATATGTATACTTGATGCTCATGTGAAATCTAGAATCAACCCATGATGATTTTTATCTGTATTTTGTTTCTTATCTTGTAGATATGATAAAACTTTTATCCTGTTGTTTTGATAAAATACCCATATGGGTAAGCCGGAAATGATGAAAATCTATACACTTAACTTGGAACCCCAATGTGGGTATTTGCTGTATGTGAAGAAAATGCACTCCTTTTTGCATTCCAACTTTGATTCATGATAATTTTGCTTCTTTTGCACTTGCAGTTGCAAAACTTAGGCATGTCATTCGTGACCAAAAAAAACTGGGCTCGACCCACCCCTTATTTCTGCATTTTGTTTTTTTTGTAGCAACACGATGTGGGTATATGGAAAAATATGTATTTTATCTCAAACCCTCTCATGGGTATTATGAAAATTGAATGAAAACTAATATTCTCCATTCGAGCCTTCAGTCGAGCTCCCTTTCTCTCTAATCTTGGTCACATATGGCCTTCACAACTTGGAGTAAGTGTTTAACAGTGATTTTATTTGCTTTCTCTCCATTCCTTGAGCTTTTTGATGAAAAGAGAGCCTCACAGGCTGCGGCCAAAACACAATTTCTAATGTATTTTACTTTCATCACTGCACTCCTCTCTTTCTGGTCACGAACATATGATATTCCTACTGATCATTTGAAATGTTGTTTAAATTGTTTGTATTCTAAAATGAAAAATATGATATGAGCATCACTGAAAGTTGTATTTTGAAGCAATCTATGTTTTGAACATGGCCTTACCATGATTTCTTCTCTCCTCTGTTATTTCTTGACAGACCCCTTCATGGGTGTCACTGCAAGTTATAATTTCTGAATTTGAAATCAAACCCCAAAAGTGGGTCTATGAAATTCTGGAAAAAGTCTCTTGTTGCTCCACAAAAATGACCGTATATTATGGTATTTTTTACTTTTCCCAGTTTTCTCCATGAGAATGCTAAAGAAAAAAATTGAAGCATATTGAAACTCTAAGCATTTGAAATTTCGAAGCATATGTCTTGAATTCAATTTCCCAAAGGGACCCCCTGTACTTCAAATATACTGCATTTTACTCAAAACCCTAATGTGGTATTCAGAAAATGAAGGAAGTCATAACCTTGTCTCTTCCTATAGATGATCTAAATGAGAAACCAAAACCGTGAAGAAATTTAGATTATCTCTCAACTAGGGCACATACATTCAGGATTCTAATAAAGATCTCTTCTATATATCTGTATTTACTTGAAGATCTTTCAACTATAATATTCATACTGCTCACATCATCCTCTCACACATAAATCTCTTTGATTTGAGTCTAAAAATTTTCTGGTCCATCTTGCTACTTATGCATTCACAATCATGTACTTTCACTCATGCCATCTCCAGTATGAGTTTTGTTCATTCTAGAGGAAACACCTTCACATTACAATTCTTGTGTAGCCTACCTTTGAAAACTATATTTGAATGACTAAACAAGTGAATGATAGGACAAGATTAGGTATTCTGGTTGTCTTCTTCTAAATAACAATGATACAAAGACTCTACTCACAACAATCATTTGCATTTCCAGCCATAATGAAACTAGTTGTTTGTTTCTAAATCATGCACTTCTTTTAACCCCTCATCTCCTTTATTGAACAGTGCTTCTTGTAATTAGACATTATGTATGCATGTTCACTCATAAGAAACAAAACACTATGATTTAAACCTTGAAGATGATGTACTGTACTTAGTTAACTTGACTAAGTTGATTAAACCCACTATTCTACTATAGCTTTCAAAAGCATTTTTTACTGCTATGAGCGAACAGTTGGTTTGATAGCTTGAAAGACAAACTTTTTTTACTCTTTTGGTTGTATATTTACTTTCTTGATGAATATGATGGTTGGAATATTCTTCTCAACCTGCTTATGATGTATGCAGGGAAGCATGTCAAGCTCTACCCTTGTGGGAGCCCATTTTTCTCCACATGCTTAGTCTTCGAATAATAAACAGCATTGTGATTTTCCCTATACTTGCACAAGGAAACAAACAGTGTTAGCATAAAAACAAGATATGATGATCATACTGATGTTTCTTCTTCAGTTTTAATTCTTTGCACTTTCACTTGATTGTTTCAGTGTATGATTGATAATAGGCTGCATTATTGTTGGTGATTCATATAGGTATCTTCATAATCAGAGCCTCTGACATCCCCCTCTTTTCTCTTACAGGTCAACAGAGCTCGAGAAGACAAAAGGTGCACCATTTCAGCATCGACCATCAGCCAATCAAACAATGATGATTATGTTGTTACTTATGTGATTTCTTCTTTTGCATCTTCCATAGTGTAGTGTGTTATTAATGATGCACTGTGACAGTCCCATCCATGGCTTGTGTGGATATTTGATTTCATCTTATGCTTTTCATTTCAAAAAGAAAATGCATTTCAATGCAATGTTGTAATATCGTTTGAATTATTGCAATAAAATGAAACTATGTAAATATGAATTATTCCATGAAATGGATGAAAGCATTTAAAATACTTTGTTGTTTGTATGCTCAATTTTGCACTTCATTTAATTGTAAAACATTAAATGGAACTTCTAAAAATCTATTTCCGCATTTTAATGCACAACTATCACTTGACGAACAATGAACATGATGCAAAAAATACTTAAGCACAATGCACAAATAACTGTAATTTCACTTTAATATACAACAATATTCAGCCAGCTCCACCAATTGAGTTGTAGCGAAAAATTGGTAACAAATATTATAGGACATGTTGATGCTATTGATCTTTAATTTTCATTGCATGTTGCATTAAAAGGAGATGTCATGCATTTTGACCTAGATAATTAAATTCCCGCAAAACAACAATGGAAAGAAGATTTTTTGGTTTTAAGAAACTAGGTACTTAAAGAACTATTAAAGTATTATCACTCCATTAGTGATGAAGAGAGTGGTGTTGAAAAAATTGAGCTGAGAATCAATAAAGAATTATTGGTTTGGAAGGATTACATCCCAATCCTTCATCAAATTAATGGAACAAAGATGGAGGAACTCTGAAAAGCTATTATAAAGAAAAAAGGAGAGTAGGAATAGCTCCCACTATGGGTAAGGATAGCAGAGTTCTAAGTGAAAATATTAAATAAGTACAAAAGAAAGTTAAAAAATGATAGAGGTCAAGCCAAGCAAGCTATGAATAACATTCACAAGGTAGTTGAAGAATTTGGTTGCACATTTTGGGATACTTCAGTGTTAGTAGAGAACATAGTAAAATGGTTTAAGAGTTACAAATCCAAGTGCAAGGATGAGTTATACAAGAGGGAATAAATAATATGGTAAATAGAAAGGTTAAGCTTCAATATCTTCAAGAAGAATTAGAATCCTTCATGAGGATACAATGTTAAATGGAGAAAACAAAATTTGAATAGAAGGTCAAAGTGCAATTTCATAAAGGCCTAGCAATGGATAGAATAAATGAAGTGGTGTGAGCTTTCATTGACAACCTCCCAAAATAGTTGGAGATAATAGAATAATCATTGTTGTTTATGTTTTATGTTGCTTTCAATAAATAATTGTTGCTACAAAAGTAACACACCTAGTTGCAAGGAATGAAGAATTGGTGCTAAAATTTTTGTTAAATACTATCACGAGAAGTCCACTACCAAATATAGAAAATAAAATCTTGCTTTGGATGTATTTTATAATTGTTCATATAAAAATCCACGCCTAGTTGCAAGAGTAAAGGGCGGTGTTGGAATTTTGATAGAAAATAGTTGGAATTTAGTTAAATTTCAATTCCATTTTAGTTTGCTTTCTTATTTCCTAAGTTTTAGCATGTTGAATTGAACTCTACCTAGGGTGCCTAGTTTTGATATAATTTAATTTGTAGTTTGTTTATGGTTGAATTGAAGCACTAAAGGTAGTTCAAATAATATTTTTGTTAGATCCACAATTTTAGGAACTTATTTTTCTACAAAATTTTGATTTTGGATCATTTCAAAGGATCCAATTTTGATGTAATTTTTTGCAAACAAACAATACAATCTTAGCATAGATTTTTGTTACTAACTTTGTGAATTATTAATTTAATCAAAGGGTTACACCTGTGTTGCATGCATCTTGATTTGGCATCATGGTGATGGTATGAGTATCTTTCTTCAATCTAAATTCTCAAATTAATGAGATCTCATTAGTAATTATGGAATTAAATAATATTTTGTCTCAGATCTACATGTTCTTGAAGGTGTTCTAATTGTATGAAATCTAAAAATCTTATGTGGTGATTCATTTCCTTTGAAGATTGCATTGTTGTTATTGGTGAATGTATGAAATACTATTTTCTATAATAGTGGTTTGGAGATCTTGTTTAAACATACATAAATGATTGGTAGAATATTTCTTATCATTATTTGATTAGATTAGATTTTATTTGTATTAATTCTCGTTAGTCTATTCTTTTTGATATTTCTTTTAAAATCGGCTTGAAATACTTGAAGAGCATTGAAATCTTATAAATCTGAAATGCAATCTATGCTTTTGAATTTTTGAAACTATTATTTCAGATTGGATGTTATTTCTAGTAAGCTTTGATGCCAGAACCCTTGTAAACATGTTGACAACAATCCTATGTTGTCCCAACATGACTAAGTACTGGTTATATTGTAACCTTGGAGTAGTTTCACTACTTTTCAAGAGAGACAATAAACCCTTATTTCCTAGCACATTGTATGTGATTGAAACCACCCTCAACATAATCCTTCCTCCTCTATGCTATGCTTGCCTTTTGAGAATCCACCCCCTTTTCTAATTTTTTTCTTCTCTTTTTGTTTCCCAAGTTAGTGCCTCTTCCTCTTTGAATGGTTGTGCAACTTTTTCTATTGCATTCATCTTTAAACCTTGACTTATTTTCATATATTGTTGGCTACGTAAGTCTATTTGGATCGATAAATTCCCATGCTAAATAATTTATGGAAATTTATTGAAAAAAGAAAATTGATTTTTAAATAATTCACAAGAAACATATATTAGTTTTGATTAAGTTGGAATTCAAACTCACGAAGAAATTGTTTGGTGAATTGAATAAATTAATAACCATAATCAAACAAATAAAATGCCAGTTGAAATTAAAATTGAAATGAGACATTTTTACAACTAGTGAAAATAATGTCATTCAACCTCCATAAAAAATAAACCATATAAATTTCATTTGAATTGAACTCCAAAAATTAGCTGCAACACTAAAAATGTCACATTATGTTGAAATCAAACCAAAATAGATGAAAATCAAACTAAATTGTTTTTGGGTGATGTGGATGGATTTTTCATTCAGGATTCTCTTGCATCACCATGTATCCTTTCATTGCACATATAATCATCATTATCCATTTCATATTCAATCATCCATCCATTCATATCTCCTATCATTCAATATTAGTGGATCATTATGTAATATGCATAAATTGTATGTATTCTACATCTCAATATTAGTGTATAATTATGTAATATACATAAATTGTATGTATTCTACATATTATTTATGTCAATTGAAAGGCTAAATCCCATTTTTGATCTTTACTACCAAAAAATCAAACAAGAAATAGAATGTGAATCTAGTGACTAATTTAAATAGTGTAGTTGAAATAAAAAGGTATAGAATGGTGGGTAACATAACATGTAAATAAAAATGACACAATTTGACTTCATAATTATTAAGGTATGAGCATCAATAATATAAATTTTGAGGATAAGCTTCTACCTTGCTAGGATTTCCACCATTTCCCCCTCCTTTTTGGCCAGTAGCTCTTCCTATGATGGTATTTGTGTAATGAATTGTATCCTTTATACCTCGTCTACATGTGGCAACAACATAATCCACTCTTGCAACAACAATGGTGTTGGTTTGAGTGATGTACCTTGCATTTTTATGAACCCATGCCCTTCAAAGCAGTCAATAGTCAATGGGGTTTTAGGGACTAGGAAAAATAAAATACCTCATGGGTGTTACTCTAATCTAGTTCTTTCTCTAGTTTTATGGGGAATGCATCATCTATGGGTCCCATTGGGGATTGACTATCCTATCCACCCATACCCATTCTGACTATTTCCCCCTCGCTTTACTCTTCTCCTAGTTCAAGAGGTTATGAGGGAAGCCATTTCACTCTCCTTCAATATGAGCATATACCATAGATAATATTTGAAGTATCTATTTGCAATTGGGATTTATTTTAGGACCATTCTTTGATATCTAGATTTATGAAAATGTGGTTGAAACTCTATGATCTACATTCTTGGATTACAGATAAATGAAAAGTCAGATTGGAGGAAGAAGGTATGTATTTACCACTACACCAAGGGTTTCTTTATCCTTTAATTTAATTCTATTGAAGAGAAAGATAAGTTGTTGAAGAATGGCCCTAAAACCCTTCATGGGGATTTCCTATGCATGAAACCCTAGTTTCCATCCTTTGAATCCCACACAAATACTTTCTCTTGTCCATCCCTTTGGGTTTGTTTACCTTATCTCTCCTTGCAATTATAGGGATGATAAAGTTTACAAGCTATTGTAATTAGTCTAGGAAAACATTATTGTGTTATAGAATATACAACCAATTATGCAAGTTCCACCTATGCACACATATGTGTTGAAATGGATCTCTCCAAAGGTCTTCCAACTAAGATTTCTTTGAAACTGGGTAGTAGATGTTTGTGAGAATGGATTGAATATGAAATAACTAATTTTAGATGCAAAACATGATTCTAAATGGGAAACCTAACTTCTCAATGTCCAAAAAGAAAAATTCATAAGGAGGAAAAACATGGTTTGAGTGATACACTAGTGCAGGGGCACCATTAATCAAAAATTGTCAATCAAGGTTGAAATTAAGTAAGATTTAAGATTTTTGGTTTTTTTTGCATAAAATAAAGTCAATAAGAGCATTTTATATTGTAATGAGTCATTTTAGATGGATATTAGGTGATTAGGTGGTTTTAGTTCCAAAAAGTGCAAAAGATGAAAAGGTCATATTTGAAATGTTGTAAAGTTGCAAATTTTGCAATTTCATAGAAGTCCAATGGTCATTTTATTTGAAAGGTCAGTTTAGAAAGTTATAGGAGTTTCTTGAGGAGGTAAAAGGTATAAAGGATATGGAAAACTCATTGTGAAGGCTGGTTGTGAAGATTGTAAAGAATTTCAATCAATAAAATTACTGTTTCCACTGATTTTCTGTAGTTTTCTTTGTGAACGATGAATTTGTAGTGATTGTGCAGCCTATACATCACTTTATTGATTCAAAATAGATTTGGATTTCATTCTTGATTGTTCTTCCTTCCATTTGAATCTAGTTTTTAGGCTTTTCATAATTTTTTGTGCATTTTATTGCTAAATCTCTCATATCAGGTCAATAGTGGAGGGTGAAGGGTTTGTAAGTCACAAAAAATGGAAAATTAACCCATTCCTCACACTATGACCATTGTAACTTGATGAATGGATCTTCCAAATCAATAAATAGGTGAGGGAATGTTGAGACAGTGTAGGGGAGGTCTACAAGTGTGTTGGGCATGAAGCCCTAGGTTGGAAAATTGTGTTTTCCATAAGAGTTTGAGAGGTTTTGATATGCTAAAGTGTGTAGTGTGTTGTAGCAGCATCATTAGATGTTGTACTGAGTATGTGAAGACCTATTAGGTCCTTTTTGAAGAGATTTCAAGGTTTTTTGAAGATTGGATGTGTTTTTTCCAATAAAATCGTAGTTTATTGGCTTAAAAGGAGGGTTTTGTGATTTGGCACTTGGGTGAGTGATTTTCTAAGAATAAATGGTGGAATCCTTGGTTTGATCATATGTAAATTTCTGACCAATTGATTTTGGTGGATTTGGGAATGTTTTGAGGCAAGGTCCTTTGGAAAATAGGCCTAATTTGGGGGCTAGAAAACGTAGAAACTAGAATTTGTTGAAGTTGTTACAAAGAAGCCTATTGTGATTTGTTGATATATTTTTGAACACCTTAATGGGTTCTTGAAAAGTTGCTAGCCCTAGTGTGAGTGGATCTCATTGGACTGAAATACCCAATCGAGACAGTTTGCTATGCTACAAGGAGTTGAGTTGATTTGATGAAAAGAGGAAAGTTTTGAAGAATTGTAAATTGAAGGTTATTATTTTTGTGTGGATTTGTTTTGTGTGGTTGTAGGAGCTCCCCTAGTTGCTATCAAGAAGTATCAAAGTGAAGGTATTGAATCTCTATGGAAAGAGATTGTAGTTTGTGAAAGAAAGATTGGAAGGTGAAGAGGCAAGATTGTGAAGATGCCTCCAAAAGGAAAGAATGTGTCAATGGAGATGAATGAATTGAAGATTTAGTATAATAGAGACATCAGAGAATTGAAAGAGAGATCAAAAACTTTAGAGACAAACAAGAGAAGAGAAGAAGTTGAAAGCAGTGATTCTGATGATGAGATGAAGAAGAGTTTGAAGATGTTGAGGAAGAACTTGATCCAGAAGATCAGAGAATGGCCAAATTGTTGAAGGAAGTAAAAATTTACAAGTATAAGGTAAATATTGATGTTCAAAATTTTGGAGGAAATCTAAATGAAGAAGAGTTGTTAGATTGGATAGCATCTTTGGACAATTATTTTGAGTGTGAAGATAAATTCCAAAGGAACAAAGAGTCAAGATTGTAAAGAAAAATTTAAAAGGTCATGCACTTTTGTGGTGGAATTATCTGAAATTAGAGAGAAGGAAACAAGGTAAATCCAAAATTGTATCATGGGAAAAGATGGTGGCTAAAATGAAAGGTAAATTTCTCCCTTCTGATTATTCAATTCGGATGTTTAAGAGATTGCAAAGTTTAAGGAAAAATAAAATGGATGTAAAAGCATACACTGAAGAGTTTTACAAATTAAGTATGAGATCTAACCATAATGAGAATGAGGATGAGAAAATTGCTAGGTACTTGGGTGGTTTGAGATTGAACATATAGGATGAATTGACTTTAACAAATCCTAGGAGTGTAGAAGAATATTATCAAATGGCATTGAAGGCTGAAGAAAAAGTAAACAAAAGACTAGAGAAGATAGTTAGAGGAAGAGGCAACATAACAAGGGGAAGAGGAACATTTTCTACTCCAAGAAAAACAAATGAGAATCATGAAGAGTGAAACAAAATAGATGAGCAAGTTACAGATTTTAGAGGTGGATTTAGAGGCACGAGGGGAAAATTTGGTGGTGGAAGAAATTCTAACATTTTTTCAGGGAGGTGTTATAATTTTCAAGAGTTTGGTCATCCTTCTTGGAAATTCCCTAAAAAGCTTGGTTCAACTTCAAGTGGAAGAGACAATTCTTGAAGACATTTAAGGAGAGAGAGCTGATTCAAAGAAGAGCATTTTTTAGGACAACTTGCAGATGCAAAAACAAGGTATGCAAGGTAATAGTTGATTATGGATGTACCGATAACATTGTATCTAGTGAAATGGTGGATAAATTGCATTTGGAAAGAGTGCCTAGAGAAAATCCATATAAAGTATCATGGGTTAGTGATAATCAATATATGGTGGTGAGTGAACAAGCTATAGTTGAATTTCAGATTGGTCAATATAGGGATAAGGTTGTTTGTGACATATTGCCTATGATTTGTTGCCATATGTTGCTAGGAAGTCCTTGGTAGTTTGATAGGTCATTAATCTATTATGGAAGACAAAACACATACACAATTGAAAAGGATGGAAGAAAATTTATTTTAACTCCATTGAATGAATAAGAAAAGGAGCAAGGTAAAATCATCATGATAGGGAGAAAATAATATGTGAGTGTTGATGAAGGAAAGAGCATGAGTTTTCCAGCCAATGCAAGGCTTGACAAAGATAGGACACTAGATAGGAAGAGTAAAGGTGATTTTCAGTCTAATGGCATAAAGAATTCCTTCATATGGAAGAGAAAGGAAGATGGAATGGAGTCTCAGGTTGACACAGTAAAGAGTGAGTGTGAAGTGCAAGAAAAGAGTGAAGGTATATTGGTAGGTACAGTCATGTGCCCTTTGGTGATGAAACAATTGAAAATGTAGTCTATTAATGATTTAACAGAGGTTGATGGAATTAGAAAGATAGTGGACAAGAGGAAAAAAAATTGTGATGATGATGGGACAGTGGATTGTAAGGTTATTGGAATAGAGAAAAAGATAATTGTAGGTCTAACAGAGATTGCAAAGTATGATAGTACTGTTGATAGTGAGAAAGATGCAAATAAAAGGAGAATTGGACATAGGTATAAGAAAGAAGCAATGAGGTAAGTGATAGCAATAATAAAAGGTTTATGTATAGGTATAAAAGATGAAATAACATCATTATTTGATGATGGAAAAGATGGAAGACACCCCATAATATCGTATGACAGAGTGAAGCATGACAAAAATGAAGACATTGACAAGAATGACAAGTGCAGTGAAGAGAACAAAGGAGGATAAGATACATCAATCTTTCCAAGGGACTTGGAAAACTTCAAAGTTGGGGTGTATGGTGTAGGGGCACCATTGATAAAAAAATTGTCAATCAACATTGATATTAAGTAGGCTTTAGTATTTTTGGTAGTTTTTGCATAAAATAAGGTAAATAAGACCATTTTATATTGTAATGAGTCATTTTAGATGGATATTAGGTGATTAGGTGGTTTGAGTTGTAAAAAAAATAAAAGATGAAAAGTTGTCATCTTTGAAATGTTGTAAAGTTGCAAATTTTGCAATTTCATAGAAGTCCAATGGTCATGATATTTGAAAGGTCAATTTAGGTGGTTGTAGGAGTTGTTTTAGGAGGGAAAAGGTATAAAGGAGATGGAAAACTCATTGTGAAGGTTGGTTGTGAAGATTGTAAAGAATTTCAATCAATAAAGTTACTATTTCCTCTTATTTTTTGTAGTTTTCTCTGTGAACAATGAATTTGTAGTGATTGTACGACCCGTACATCACTTTATTGATTCAAAATAGATTTGGATTTCATTTTTTATCATTCTACCTTTCATTTGAATCTAATTTTGAGGCTTTTCATAAAGTTGTGTGCATTTTATTGCTAAATCTCTAAGACCAGGTCTATCATGTAGGGTTAAGGGTTTGTAAGTAACAAAAAATGGAAAATTGGCCCATTCCTCACACTTTGACCACTGTAACTTGAGTAATGGGTCTTCCACATAAATAAATAGTTGATGGAATGTTGAGAGAGTGCAAGGGAGGTCTAAAAGTGCATTGGTCATGAAGCCCTAGGTTGGAAAATTGTGTTTTCCATAAGAATTTGAGAGGTTTTGATATGCTAAAGTGTGTAGTGTGTTGTGGCAGTGTCATTGGATGTTGTATTGAGTATGTGTAGACCTATTAGGTCCTGTTTGAAGAGATTCTAGGGTTGTTTGAAGATTGGTAATGTGTTTTCCAATAAAACCCTAATTTCTTGGCTTAAAAGGAGGGTTTTGCGATTTGGCACTTGGGTGAGTGATTTTGTTATGAAATAACTTGCACAATAGATGAATATGATATGAAATTTGTTGAAAACTCTTGAAAATAAATTATAATAACAAGGAACTTCGATGGGGAAAACCTCAAAATATCTCTAATAAGAACACTCTTCACAATATGATGATGAAATAAGACTCACAACCTCCTATATATACCTATTTATGCCTAGGATATCACCTAGGCCGACTTAGACACCCCTATATAAGAACTAGTTCAACCTAACCAACTAAATGATAATATAATAATGATAACATGAATTAATTAGGAGTTAAGATAGCCAGAAGTTGACGATTCATAACCCGATGTACACTAATATTAAGGGTGTAACATGCCCCCCTTCTTCAAAGAAGCATCATCCTCAATGCTAATCAAGTTTGGATTATTTTGAATGAACTCCTCATCCTCCCATGTGGCATCTTCAAATAGTAAATTCTTCCATTGGATGAGATACTCAATAAGAATTATATTCCTCAGCTTTTTCATGTGTGTTTGATGAATTCACTCTGGTTCCAAAATGATTCTTCCTTCTTCATCGAGATTTGGTAGTGTTGTTTGAGTTGGAATATTATTCCCAATTACCTTATTGAAACAAGAAACATGAAAAAATGGATGTATCTTTGTTGTTGGTGGCAACTATAGCTTGTAGGTAACACTGCCGATATTTTGCATGATTTGGTATGGCCCATAATACCTTGGAGAAAAATTATTATTATTTTTTTCTTGCTTCATTAAAATTTTCTTATAAGGCTACAATCTCAAGAAGACCCAATCCCCAACTTCAAAAATTCTTTCACTACTATGTTGGTCTGCTTCTTGTTTCATTCAATTTTGTGCCATGGCTAAATTCCCCTTGAGTCCTGAAAGTACTTGTTGTTGATGAAGCAAGTGGTCCTCTACTGCCTAAACTCTTGGTGACACCTTTAATGATGATGTGATGGAAGGAGGATGATATCCATAAAGTTCCAAAAATGGAGGTATTTTTGATGACCTATGAAAAGAAGTGTTATACCACCATTCTACAAGTGGTAGCCAATCTACCCATTGAGACTTTTTCTCGAAAGTGAAACAACATAGATATCCTCTGAAACACTTATTAACAGCCTTTGTTTTCCCATCTGATTGAGGGTGGTATGAAGAGCTATGAGCCAATTGAGTACCCAAACATGAGAATAAATATTTCCAAAAGTTACTAGTGAAGATAGGATCATGATCACTAACAATAACCTTAGGTGTACCATGCAACTTTTGGATATTCTCTAGAAAATATTTTTCCACGATACTTGTTATAAAACGATGTGATAATGCAATGAAATATGCATATTTAGTGAGGCAATCAACAACTACCATGATGACATTATGACCTTTATATTTTGGAAGTCCTATGATAAAGTCCATGGATACCTCTTCCCAATGTTGGCTAGGAATTGTATCCCCTTGATTCCTTTGACAAACCAAACATTCAGCCACAAATTTTTGAACATCAACTTTTAGCCCTTCCCAAAAAAATCTTGCTTGACTCGATGATATGTCTTCAAAAATCCTAAATGACCACCAACTAGAGACTCATGCAGCTCTGTGAGAATCTTATGTTTAAGAGTGGAATTCTTACAGAGATACAAATGCTCTTTATACCAAAGAGTATCTCCCTTCCAACAAAAATTATCCGAACTACTACAATTACTTTTTAATTGTCGGATGAGATTACTTGTCGCAACATCATTTTTCCACTCTGCTTTGGCTTCCTCTACCCAATTTTCTTGTAATATTGAAAGGGCACACAATAAGGTGTCATCTTTCTCATTCTCCCTTGAAAGTGAATCTTCTACAATATATTCCTTCCCTTTCTTATATACAATCTCAAAGTCACATCCTAACATCTTAGTGACTCATTTTTGTTGCTCTTTGGAAGATAGTCTTTGCTCCAAAAAATATTTTAGGCTATCATGATCTATCTTAACCTTGAAGTGTCTACCCATTAGATAAGGCCTCCATTATTTAACTGTATGAAGGATTGATAGCATTTCCTTCTCATATATAGGTTTTAGTTGATTCTTACCCTTTAATTGGTGACTCTCAAAAGAAATTGGTCAAACTTCTTGCATGAGAACTACTCCTATCCCATTTCCAGAAGCATCGCATTCCATAATGAATTCCTTCATGAAGTCAAGAGTGGCAAGCACTGGAGTTGTACACATAGCCTCCTTCAATATCTCAAATGTTGTATTAGCGAACTTGTTCAAATGAAAAGAATCCTTCTTCAATAGAGTGGTGAGAGTTGTTGCTATATGACCATAATTCTTCACAAATCTCCTATATTACCCTTTTAATCCCAAGAAACCCCTCAGTTTCTTAATGGTGTTTGGAATAGGCCACTCCATGATAGCCTTAATTTTATTAGGGTCCACATTTACTCCATGTGAAACTATGTGTCCCAAATACTCCACCTCCTTAAGACCAAAAGCACACTTGGAAGGCTTGGCACAGAGTTGATGATCTTCAATTATTTGTAATGCTTGATCCACATGTTGCAAATTTTCTTCCCAAGTCTTGCTATAAATCAATATATCATCAAAGAATACTAACACAAAATTTCTCAAGAACTTCTTAAAAATGGAATTCATCAAACTTTGGAATGTATATGGTGCATTGGTAAGACCGAATGGCATCACCAAAAATTCATAATGACCCTCATGAGTCTAAAATGTTGTCTTACAAATATCTTCCTCCTTAATCTAAATTTGGTGATAACCATAGCTAAGATCTAACTTGGTAAAATACATAGCTCCATTAAATTCATATAGCAAATCATCAATGACTGGAATAGGAAACTTATCTTTGATGGTGTACATGTTGAGCACTCTATAATATAGACACATGCACCAAGTTTCATCCTTCTTACATACCATCACCATAGGTGAGGAGTAAGCACTTTAGTTATGCCTAATAATTCCTGCCTCTACCATCTCAAATTTTTTTCTATCTCACTCTTTTGTATGTGTGGATACCTGTAAGTCCTAATGCTTGGTGGTTGGATCCCTAGAACTAACTATATGGCATGATCATGATCCCTCTTAGGAGGAAGTCCTTTAGGAATATCTCTAGAACAACTAAGTGATGATCAATTATAGCTTGTAAATCTAGATGAGTAAGAGCATTAGATTGAGATACTTCCAATGAACATAGTTGGGCCACAAATCCATCCACTCCTTTCTTAAGAAACTTTTGCATTTGATGAGAGCTTACCATCTATGGGGAATTTTCCTTCAACCCCCTTAGCTCTACTACCCTTCCTTCTAATTGAAATCTCATGAATAGTTCTTGAAATTTCATCTCAATTTTTCCCAATGTAGTAAGCAATTGGACTCCCAAAACAATATTTGTTGCACCCATGGATATTACATACATTGGGGTATCAAGTTGATAATATCCAATGGATAATTTAATGCTATGACAGTTCCTTGAACAAATAACTATACCACCATCTACAATAAAAACCTGGAACTCTAGAGTTGGATATATAAAACAATTTAGATGAGTAGCTAACTTTTTGTTGATGAAATTATGAGTACTACTTGAGTCGATCAACACTGTTACTTTCTACTTCTTTAAGAACCCCACCACCTTGAGATTTTGTGGAGCACTAAAACCAGAGAGTGCATGACAAGAAATTATTGGTTGAGAATCATGTGATTCCTCATTTGACTCCCTTTCATCCTCTAATATGGGTTCCTCCTCTTCTTTGTCACTTGGACCTTCAAAATAGAGCAATTTATTTTCACTACATTTATGTTCTCAACTATATTTGCTATCACAATTGAAACACAACCCTTTTTCTCTTTTATCCTCAATTTGTTGTGGAGTCAACCTAGTAGGTTGGGGAAAAGAATTTGTTGGATATCCTTTCTCTCTTTTCACATTAGCCCCTTGCTTCTTAGGAATCAAATACTTCTCCTCTACCATACATGCTAAGATAAAAAACTCATATATAGAGCTAGGACTAAACATGTGTACGTCATGTTGAATGTGATCCTTGAGATTCTCCAAGAATAAATCATTCAAGTTCTCCTCTATAATTGTACCTATTAGCTCTCAAAAACGCAGGTAAGGATACCTCAAGAGGCTGCCAATCTCTTGGTACATTTTAGGGTAACAAACAAAGCCAAATGGTTTAAGATTTCTACTCTTTAGGTGCTGCTATACATAGGCGGGTATACCTATATGAATTGGGCAGACTTGAATTATGATCTTCTCTCTTGCAGTGATTTTTCCATGATGACAGATGAAAATGGACAAATAAAATTAAATTTGGTATATATTGTATAGCAATATTCAAAACTAAATCCTAATATACTCAGTTAATAGATGTAAAAGAGAATTGAATAAAATTGAATGAAATTTTGAAGATTGCCACTGCTAAAGGAACGATGTTAGATGAGGCAAGCGAGCAGAATGAAAAAATGATTAAGATGGAGATTTCAATCCGGAACGCAATTGGAGATGTGGATACACATGAGTGTCAGGATTACTTGGATCATCTAACTAAGAGTCATTTGTGGCTAAACAGAGCTTAAACATTTTTTAAATTTTTGTTATGTAATCTTATGACATTTCCAAAAGGACACGTCCTTTCGTATTCTTGATGTGTAAATATCTATTTCGGAAATGAAATATATATAAGTATAATAGGATAGAGGATAGATGATATACATTATAATACAATGTTTCACCAATATGAGACTATGTTGCATATTTAAAATCATGGAGATATCAATTGAAATCTAATAATATGGTGCAGTTGTTTCTGGTATCAGTTGTTTATGGTGTTTGTTAAAAGTATTATTGAAGTTGTCTCCAATGTGGTGTTTTTTGGTTATTTAAATTGGTGTAACAAGTTTATATCCAGTTTTTCAGTGCACATTTGCTACATCTGTATGGTCAATTGATTGGTTCTTTCCAGTAAAGATTAAATCCTTTAAGTTGATCATAGTAATTAGGGAATATTAGTTGGATCACTAAGAAGAACTTGGTAATCATAACCTTGCATGTTTATACAAGCTATAAACTAAATCATATGTCGAACAACTTGAATGTTTTTCATAGCGAAGTACTTGTTTCAGAATTCTCTTGACTCCGCACACCCTATAAGGCACTAGTCTCCACAGTTTCATCATTTAGTTTCATTCAATTCTTTTTTACATCAGTTAACTGAGCATATTAGGATTTAGTCTTGAATATTGGTATACAATTTATAGAAAATTTTATTTCATTTGTCCACTTCCATCTGCCATCATGGACAAATCACTGCAAGAGAGAAGATCATAAGTCAAGTCTGCCCAATTCATATAGGTACACCCGCCTAGGTCCAACAACACCTGAAGAGTAGAAGGTTTAAGCCATTTAACCTTGTCTATACCCTAAAATGTACCAAGAGAGTGGAAACCTCTTGAAGTAGTCTTACCTATGTTTTTGAGAGCTAACAAATTGGCAACTCTACTAGGGATTTAACTCAGAATCCGCGCCTTAATCATAGAGTCAGAAATCCATATAGACTCCACTAGGAATAAGAAATATTAAAAATTTTCTCACCTTTAAGAAAGTGGGTGGCAACTCTAATAAAAACGTTTCAACATGAATGGAAGATGATCTCAATATAGGGGAGGTCATACTGGAGCCCCTACTGGCAGTAGTCAATGGACACACAAGGATGATAAAGTTGATAAGGGTAAAAGGATAAGTGAGGACATGTGCATGATGAACAACGACAAATCATCAATACCACATGGTGAAACATATGACCGCTATGACACATGGAGAGATAATCCAAGTGCAGAGCCTTGTACCCCAGAAGATCAAAGAAATACTTTCTACAATCCCCAGAAATAGGTTGATTTTAGAGCTGAGTTTGAGGTTGAACGAATCAGAATTCAACATTAATATGATCAAAAAATGGAGGGTAATCAGAATGGACCTACTGATCATGAGATTCCTCGGGAAGATTATGAATCGTTAACCTATGGAGAAGTTAAAGCATGGTTTGAGTCTCAGAAAAGGGAGAGGGAAGAGCAGGAGAAGGCCCAGATGATACAAGCAATTAGAGAATTCAAATTGTAGAAAGCTCAAAACATTACTCATTCAGCTGGTTGCCCCCCAAAATATGTACCACCTCATAAACAGGGTAATCATGGTGCAAGGCCTTCTGAGCCACCAAGGGTTGCTCACCATCAAGTACAAAATCAATATAGATAGCCAAATCACCCACCCCATATTCCCACACAATATACAAATGTTCAGCCACCTCATGGTCAGCATTATATGCCACATCATAATACACAATATAATAACCCAATGTATCAGTACCCACCTAACCCTCCTCCCCATTAGTATACAATGATGAACAAATAGTTTGATTTAGCAGGGTTTCAATTATACCCTTACCCTATGGATGGTAGTTGGAGAGGTCTAGTGCCTAAGTTTATAGGGAGTAGTGCAATTTCTACTGAAGACCATTTAAGGAGTTCTAATTCCTTCATTCAATATTTGGACGTACCCTATGAAGATTTACATATGAGGTTATTCATGATGTCGCTTACTGAAGAAGCCAGAGATTGGTTCAACAGCCTCTATTGATTCCCTCCAATATTTCAGGATCGATTCCTCGAGCAATATGGGAATCAAAGTGCACCTGATGTTGCTCTTCATGAATTGATATGAATTCAAAAAAATCAGAATGACTCAGTTTACGATTTCAACCGAAGATTCAATAAACTGCAAAAAAAAATTCCTCCTGGATCAAAATTACAAGACTCTGTAGCATTGAGTGTATATTTCAATGCATTCGATCCTAAAATAGGGTATGAACTAAGAAATAGGTTCCCAAGAGACCTGGCTGAAGCTCAGAAGATAGCATTAACAATTGAAAATAATAGGAGGGCTGCTAGGATAATTGATAAAAGAGAAAATCATAGGGCTCCTCAACAAACAAATAATTATCAATACAAACAGGAGAACACATACAGGAATGAAAGGCCAAGGTTACATGACATGCCCTATAACACAAACTGGAAGGATGGAAAACCTATAATAGAGAGGCCTAGAAACAAAGAAACCCCTGATCCATTAAGGAAGAGGGGAACCTATATGGTGAATAAAAAATATTTCTGTGAAGTATGTGATAAGCCACATTCCCATATTATTGTGTTGTAGCCCAAAGAATGCAAGAAGAAGGAATGTTGATGAATAGTGGAGAGGATCACAAAGTGTATTTGACTTCGAACACTTTTTTAGAAGAGAGGTACTCATCTTCAGAGGATGAAGGTTATGAGAATGATGTTTCAAATCAGAAATACAATGTCCACATGGCTAAACAACAGATCCTTTCTAACTCTAAAGAAGATTATACAGAGCCACATTCTGTTGAAATACCTACTCAATGCAGTATGAGGAAACTTACTAAAGAGGAGATAGAGAGATCAACTATTGCTACAGTTGAAGAAGCAAAGAGTAAGTACTGGTTGAGAAATAGGACAGTAAATGAGAAGGAAGGTGTCCCTAGGGGAATCTTTATGAAAGAGAAAAAGGTGACACAAGGAACTGTGAAAAAGGAAGAAAATAAACAACATGATGAAGGTAAACAGAAGCCTGTCCAAAAGGAGGAAGTGAAGGAATTACACAAAGAAATGCAAAAGTGTGATCAGCCAAGTAAAAGAGAAAAGGAAGAAAACAAAGGAGAAACATCAGAGCAAAAGAAAGTGGTTAAAGTGGAGGTTTCTTCTTTTGACTTCACTCAGGCTTTATCTTAGGTAAAGATGTAGTGCCCTCCCCGATTTTCCATCTCATGATTTAGATTATTTGACCTTATGTGTTTGGTTGTTTAAATTGGAAACATTTGATAAACAAGGTTTGGATTATTTAATACATTATAATAAAAAGAAAAGAAGGGTAAAATATAATAAATAAATCGTAATACAATTTATAAATCAAATGAAATGAATTATCATTACTACAAGATTGAAATTTAGGTTATTTATTATATTGGATTTGCAACCACCTTGCATGAGTAAGTGTAACATATTTTTGAAGATTCTTGTATCTAACAGTTAGCGGAAGATATCTATTACAAGTTAATGTAATGAAAATAAGTGCACGCCAATAACTGCAATGAAGAGCATGTTTAACAGTTACTCTCATTATGAAAGCATAGTGGAGAGGATAGGTAGGCGCATGGTGAGGGCATGCAAAAAGGTTGAGATCCTCCTTTAACGGTAATAGCCTATTTTTTTTAGGAGACTTAAAAAAAAACTACTAGTGGAACTCTCCGAAGGGAGACAGCTGTCGATGGGTGACAACAAGAAGTTAAAAAAAACTGGATATGAGAGAATACGAAGCACTTGGCGAAAATATGCTGAAGGTTTAGATAAGAAGATCTTGATGGGTTCATTTTGGAATTCTGGGATTCTCTATCGAGGGCAACACAATACTCTTCATTGTTTTTGTTTTCAGCATGATGGGAACTACCCAACTACTATCCAGTTCCAAGCTTATTATTAAAGTAGGATCTTACAATACAACACTGCATGTTTGAATTCTTTCTTCTCCAGCATGGTAGATAACTTCCCGTCTGAACCAATGTATTTCTTAACCTTGGTAGCCCTTATCCTTTGTAACGAGGCAGAGGATTGGGGACATCTATCTACAGAGAATGGTAATGCTTTAACGATTGAAAAATTGAGCTCTAATGGTTTAACAGTTGAAATGGAGATTGTCCATTTATTGGGTAGCGTAATTAAAACCACAGTAATTTCATTCCTCCTTACTTTGAATCTGTTGTGGAGGAGATTAGTATTGAGTAAAGAAAAAACCAGTAGCTCTGGAAATGAGAAGGATGAGGATTCACTGGTATTGTACGAAGGGATGGTATGGCACGAGTGAAGGAAACCTGTTGTTCACAGCTTTAATTATACAGTGAGATATGCTCGCATCAATTTGAACAACCCACCTCTTTAGATTTTGCCTATCATCAGCAGCAGCCACATGAATTCCAGCCAAGCGCAGGCCATTGTAGGCACTAATGGACCAGTAGGCATGGGAAGCTCGAGCAGGGATAAAACACATCCTCCTAGTATTGGCAAAGATGCAGAGTTGCAGGCAAAGAAGAGGAATGGGCACTTATAAGTACATTGAGGAGCTATGGAAAGAGAAGGAGAATGACATGTTGATCCATGTAATGCAGATGCCAACATTTTAGTGAGGGAGGCTCGCTATCAGAATGTTGTGGTACGTCATAATCTTGAGTGCAGTTGAGGTATGTATTTTATTGATGGTCATTCCAAGGTACTTCAATCACTGCAACAATAGAGGTTCAGACGTAGGAATGGTTCTATTATTTTTTTAGCGCTATTGTATTGGGGAAATTTGACTTATGGATCTTAAGATTTAGGCTATGTTTCTCTTTTGCATATAAGTCTAATTAGATGCATGTGCCCCTTCTCCCGAGCAAAGCTTACGGTGATGGGATGCGCTAGAGAGTGCTTGGGAAAATTAAGATATTGAGAGCTCCCTTATGAAATCTGTCTAGTACATATCCTCCAACCATCGATAAGTGCTTAACATCTATGTGCCTTTCCTTTCTCATCTGTCAATTCTCTTCCACAAAACAGCGTAGCTTTCTTCTATTTATCTGGCATGCTCCTGGAATACAAGCAATGCTTACAATGTTAGGATATGCTCCAGGGCGCTTTACCAATTTGAAGATTTCGAGACCTTCCTTGCAAAGTCCATTTTGTGCACATTCTACAAACTGTCACAGCTGCAGTATTTGAAAATAGAATGGGTTAGAGGTTTAAATAATCTCTTTGATTTCAGTGTCAACCAGACTTAGCTGCAACACTTAAATATAATAGGAAGTTTAAATGTTTAAATAACCTGTTTGAGTCTTCCGACAATCTATCACAGTTGGAGCAGTTGAAAATAAGATATTGTCAATGACTAACAAATTAAAGAGCTTTCCATTGATCATGGTGAAGTTTAATTTCCAAACTTCAACTTGAGCGCATCTCTGGAAACTCGTTGCCAAACAGAAATGTGTCTAGTTCAAAAAAGAAAAATTGTACATTATTTCTCCTACTCTTAAGTCACGTATTTGCATCTCACCTTTCTCCTTCCCTTCAGTCTTGGGGATAACATTTGGGACTTGACAATAATGCGAGAAGATGGCAATATTTCCAAATTCTAATATCCATTTTCTAAAATACTTGTCAACCTATCACTGTACAACGTTTAGAGTTGAGGCAGTGTACAGAATTAAATAGCCTCCCTGAGGCCTTTGGTAACTTATCACAGCTACAACTTTTAGACTACAAAGGTGAAGTAAATTAAACAATCTTTTTGATTTCATTGTCAACCTATCACAGCGGTGTACTTGAACATAGAAGGGTATAAAAATTTAAATAAACTATCTGAGTCAAATGGCATTGCACCTTCCAGCAGCGTTCACTTGAGAGTTCGTAAGCCTACATTGGGTAATATATCCCATTCATTGAGTATTTTTAGTTGTTGTTTACTATTTATATTGATACCATCAATGTTATAAGTTTGACACATAGACTTTAGGTTGACAACTAGCCATCTTTTTGCTATCCAATGCAACCTGAGATAAGAAGTGAAATCAGTTGTTTTTAATTCAATAAGGCTTAAGACAAGATTGTATTTGATTAGGGGAGATGTTATATTATTATTAAAATCCTTGGTTATCTAAGTTTGTGTACCACAATAATATCTGTATTATATGAATATTGAACTCAGTTTATATGTATATATATACGAATATAAATATATATATACCATTATATATATGAATACATTTATAAGTGTTCTTAATTATTTGAGAATTATTGAATGATTAAGAAGTGTAAATGGGTTAGGGGTCTATTTGAATGTAATGGTTATAATATGACTTCATTGGTTGGATAAAGTCCTATAGAAATAGTATGTATTGATATTTGTTTTCATGGATTTTGTGTGGGAAATGTTGTAAGGACAATTGTGAAAACTCTAAGATAGGGGAAAGGATTCAGCCTTATTTTAAAAAGGTTAAGTATAGAAGAAGTCTAAAAATGGATTACCTCCTAGCTTAAAATTGAATGAGTTACTTGCATATTCCAAACGTTAGAAAAGAACCATTTCTTTGATCCTGAAACTAAATGGTTATATTAAATAATGTGTTTATACCTTGAGAAATCAACGATAAGTTAAACCTTGGTGTCATATGAACCGTTGCTAAATTTAAACAATATAGAAGAAGATTAAGGGTATGGTAGTAAATATTTAGAGAGTTTCTTTTGAAATATCAGTTTTGTTAAAACTTTAGTTCTATTTAGACTTGAGTGATACATTGAATGTGATGTTGAACTTTACAAAATGTTAACTGGTTGTATTGTGAATTCATTACTTATTCCATGTTGATGTTTTTGGTTTCTAGTTGTGTGTGAAAACAAGTGAACGATTGTTGCTTGATAATGGAATTGGGGATGAAAGGTGTACTTAAATTGATATTCTTTAAGTTTGATTTATCACATTTTCCCATGCACGATTTCACAAGTGGGTGGATTTTGTTAATCTTGATTGAGTTTGAAGAACTTAATGTGATGTTTTCCACTATTTGTTCTATTGTTGCCACCTTGTTGGGAAACCCTTGTTTTAGTGATTTATCAGTCTTCCAGAGAAAGGGAAAGAAAGGTGTTGCTTTATTATTGACCTTCACTTTTGGTTCTTTGTGAACTATTTCTCATATGATCTATTTGATGATTGGGTTTAGCCTTGCACTTGAAAACAGTTTCGTTATGAAGGATGGTGTATGCCTTGCTTAATGCAATTTATCTTGTGGTTTTATATGTTGTGCATGGGGGCTTACCCTGATAGTGTCTTTTGAGTCTGGTTGTTCATAAGGGGAGTGGCTTTCAATGGGGGTCGGGACCCGGAAGAGGTCCCAGGGTAACCCATTGGAAGTTTATTAATCAAGTGAAAACGTTAATATTTAATTAGGGGTTTTTGGATAGAATCACACATTAACAAGATATAAGTGAATGCCTCACTCATGGCTCAAGTGCTTGTATGGGCTTGAGATGAGTTGAGAAGGCCTGGAATGGCAAAATCATTGTCTTGTCCTTATGAAAGATAATCGATGCCGCATTGGATTGCATGTGGGGCCGGGTTTCATAAGAGGTCACCAGGGTAACCCAAGTAGGGGGTCGGGGCCTAGGAAGATTCGCCAGGGTAACCCATGCAACATTGCGATGACACTCTTCCTTTAACAACCATGTATGTTTTGTTTCCCTCTATGTTATTCTTGGGCCTTTGGAATCACATGTTGGCATATGTATGTTGATGCTTTATTGGTTATTCCTCATGTTGGGCACATCTTGTGTTGGTTATATCTTGTGCTGAAGATTGTCTTATTTTATTGTGGATCTTGCTGTGAAGTCTTGTATCCTTGTTTTGTATGATGGTTTGGTTGGGATTCCTTCTTGTCATCTCTTAGCATAGGGGGTGGGCCTTTGGGTCCACGTGGTTGGGTGGAACGTGCTATGCACCCCATTGGGTCCCCAATCATCGATTGAGAAGTGCAAAATTGTACCTTGCAATGACTCCTGAGTTGATTCAGAGTTGAATCTAGTATTGCAGCTTTGTACTCCTTCATTTCAATTGTAACATTCCATTTTATTGTATCTTCCCCATTCATATTGGGAAGCGGCATTGTAATATTGTAGCTCATGATTAATGTGTTAACCATGCTCATGTTATCTTATGATTACTGGTGTATACCACCTTTCATGTGATGTAATAATGTTGTTGTGAAAAGTAATGCAGTCAAGTAAACCTGAGGGATTTGTTATATGTAGTTCATGTTTAGTTTTCATTTCATATGGTATATGATTATTATGATGTATGTAAGTACTTTAAAAAAAATTGGTGCCATAAATGTTAGATGTATTGTATCCTTTGGGGTTGCTTGGCGGGGCATTACAAAAGATGTTTGTACCACTACTTGAGATGATGAAAATTAAAGAATACAGAGACAGTGTGGTTCAATTAATAACAAATGGGAATGAAAAACATATAAATTCTGAAAGTAAGATGGCCACTAAAAATAAGAAAGAGAATGTGAATATCCCAAAAGTGTGCCTTAGTAATGCATTTCCCCCACAAGTTGATCCTTTTTTCACTACATTACTCATAAATAATAAACTATTGAGGAATTGCATGATAGACTCTAGTGCTGCTATGAATATTATGCCAGTAGGAGTGATGAAACAACTAGGCATGTGGGTGGATACATATGAAGGGAAATGCTATGCAATGGATAACCGACTTGTTCCTATGGTAGGTATAATGAAAAATGTTGAATTCAAGCTAGTGGCTTATCCTCAAGTGGCCTATAATATTGATATAACAGTAATAGACACCCCTCCTCAGTTTGGTATGCTTTTTTCAAGACAGTGGATGACAGTTGTTGGTGGAAATGTCCAATTTGATTTATCATATGCAACAATTCCATTTAATGGTCAAGAAGTGAAGTTGTACAGAGAACCAAGAATGAACCAGGTTATTGACTGTATGCCACAAGATCAAATCAATTTTTTTTGTGATGTCGATCTTGGAAGTTTTAAGATAGAACCAACCCAACCAGAATTAACCAATAGTGATCCAATTGAGAAGCATGCTACACAAAACTACAACTGTGTGTGCAAGATGTACTTTGATGGAGCCTGTAGCCAAGAAGGTAATGGAGTAGGGATAGTATTTGTTTCACCTGAAGGTGTTACATTTAAGTATTCATTCCTGTTAACATTTGAATGTACAAACAATGTGGCAGAATATGAAGCTTTATTAACAGGACTGAATATAGCTGTGAAACATAAAATCAAGTTGATGGATGTTCTTGGGGATTTAGAGTTGGTTGTTTCACAAATTAAGTCAAAATATGCAGCAAAGCACAAAAGAATGAAGCAATACATAAATGTTGTATGGGATATAATTGAGTTGTTTGATGCCTTCTCAATTGAGTGGATAGATAGATCAAAAAACATAATGGCTGATTTTCTAGCAAATGTAGCACTGAAAAGAGATGATATTACATTGGTTGGGATATCACAAATTGAATTCAAGACAAGGCTCATTGTGCCTGATAACATATATAGTTGGCAGGTCTTTAATGATGATACTGATCTTTTGAAATTCCTCCACTATATAGACCAGTATGAATCCCAAGAAATTGACTTCAATGCCTTTGTTGAAGAAGTGGATGGGAAGCAAAAAGTATATGGGAAAGAGATCTTACAACTCAAAACAAATAAGCTTCCTAAAGGTTTAGTGGCATTGGAGAGGGTGTATGATGGAAATGATCGGTCTCTCATAAAGCAAACACCAATTAGAAAGGAGGATATTGAAGAAATTAACTTGGGAACTAAAATGGCACCAAGAAAGGTGTACATAGGGAAAAGGATAAGCCCTATGATTAGAAAAATGCTGATATAATTGCTGAGAAAATACAAACATGTGTTTGCTTGATCTTATGAAGATTTAAAAGCATACAGCGAAGATTTGTTTCAGCATGAAATACCATTAAATCTAGATGCTAAGCCATTCAGACAAAAGAAAAGACCCATAAATTCAACATTGGAGCCTAAGATGCAGGAGGAATTGGTAAAGCTCAGAGATGGGGGAATCATCAAACCAATCAGGCATTCAACGTGGGTCTCAAACTTGGTCCCTGTGAGAAAGAATAATGGAGATTTAGGCTATGTGTAGATTTCAGAAATATAAACATGGCATCCCTCAAAGATAATTATCCTTTACCCAATATGGAAGCTATATTGCATAAGGTAATAGGGTGCGAACTATTGTCTATGATGGATGGGTTTTCAGGGTATAACTAGGTTATGGTCAAAGAATCTGAGAAATATAAGACAACATTTACAACTCCTTGGGGAACATATGTATACATAAGAATGCTATTTGGTTTCACTAATGCAGGAGCAATCTTCCAAAGAACTATGGATGTGTAATTTGCAGATTTGATCAATGTTATCATGGTGGTGTATTAGGATGACCTCATTGCTTACTCAAAGAAGGCTGAAGATCATGTTCAACATTTGGAAAAGGTATTTATAAAAACCCTTGAATATGGTATTAGCTTGAACCCTAAGAAATGTCATTTTGCAGTCACAGAGGGTAAGCTCTTGGGACATATTGTTTCAAAGGAGGGGATTAGGATAGACCCTAAAATGGTTGAGGCCATTGATAAAATTCATGTCCCTAAAACTGTTAAGGAAATACAGTCATTCTTTGGACAGATTAATTTTGTTAGGAGATTTTTTTCTAACTTTACTGAGATCATTAAACCCATATCAAAAATGTTGAAGAAAGGAAAAAAGGTAGAGTGGACTGTAGAAGCCTTGGAAGCTTTTGTATCCATCAAATGAGCCATCAAGGAGGCTCTTGTCCTTAAATCTCCAGATTTTACAAAACCTTTTCAGATATTTTCATTCACCTCAATGCACACTATTGTTGCTGTCATGTTGCAGAAGAATGAGGATGGTCATGAACAGCCTGTGTCTTTCTTCAGTAAGTCATTACATGGGTCTGAATTAAAGTATGATATAATGGAAAAATAGGCATTTGCACTAGTGAAATTTGTAATAGCTTTAGGCCATATCTTGTTGGGGAAAATGTGGTTGCTTATATCCCTCATGCAGTTGTCAAGGATATTCTGACATAGTCTGAAGTAATAGGAAAAAGATGCAAATGGATTAACAAAATCCAAGAGTTTGACATGGAGATACAAATTACTAAATTGGTAAGAGGTCGGGGCTTGGCTAAATTGATGGCAGAAGAGAACATTGAAGCAAATAAAATTTGCAATGTAGAAGGAGAGACTGCAATTGCGATCATTGAGCATACTCCATGGTATGCATATATCATGCATTATCTAAAATACATGAAGTGTCCAGAGAAATTCAATGATAGCTAGAAAATAACTCTAAAGTTGCAAGCATCTAAGTATGTTTTCATGGATGGAGATCTTTTTTGGAAGAACAGGGATGGTATACTATTGTTATGTCAGGGTGAATCACAAGCTAGGCATGTCTTAAGTGAAATGCATGAAGGAGTTTGTGGAGGACATTACTTAGCAAAGACAACTACTCATAAAATTCTTAGGGTAGGGTATTACTGGCCAAAGGTTTTTAATGATTCTTTTACATATGTAAGAAAATGTGAGGCTTGCCAAAAAATTTCTAGAAAACTGAAGTATCAGGGAGCTTTTCCACTTCGACCCTTGCAAGTTGATGCCGCTTTTCATCAATGGGGAATTGATTTCATTGGAGAGATACAAGAAAAATCAAGTGGTGGACATAGATGGATACTGGTGGCCACTGATTATTTTACCAAATGGGTAGAAGCAATCCCAACTAAATAGGCTACAAGTAGAGTTGTGAAATTTTTTCTAATGGACAACACCATTACTAGATTTGGTACACCGATAAGATTGATCACTGACAATGGGATGTGTTTCAAATCAGATGAATTCAAAAAAAATTGTAGCACATATGGTATTACCATTTCTTATGTAGCCCCTTACCATCCACAAGCTAATGGTCAAGCTGAGTCTAGCAATAAAAGTATTCAGAAGATTATAAGGAGGATGTTAGGTCATAACAAGAAATCTTGGGATTCAAAATTAAAACTGGTTGTTTGGGTTGATAGGATTATAGTAAAAAAGGCAATTGGAAAATCCCCATTTGAATTGGTGTATGGAACACAAGCCAGGATGCCTTTGTAGAATTTGTTCCCAGTCTACAAGTTTGTCCTTTAGGAAGATTAGGATGTTCCAAAACCTATGGAGAAAAGAATGGAGTAGCTAGCTGAGCTGGATGAAATCAAGAGAGTTTCCCAAAACCAAAACATGAAGTTACAGACACAGATGAAATATCTATTTGATAAAAAAGAAAACGATAGAAAATTTGGAGAAAGTGACTTGGTACTAATGTGGAACACAAGGTGTCAGGAGAAGGGAAAGCATGGGAAGTTTGAAGCCTTGTGGCTATGACCTTTTGTGGTTATTGAAAAGAAAGGAGAAGATTCATACTATCTACAAAATATGGTTGGTGAGGATCAGGAGTTTCCTGTACATGGGAAATTTCTGAAACATTTTTTCTCTTGAAAAAAATAGAGGATTAAGGGTTACCAGTGCATGGACAATCCTTGACAATCCTCTCAAATTTCTATCTTCCATGCACAATAGTTTAGGAAATAAAAGGAACAGGACTTTCCAGTACATGGACAATCCTGACTTTCCTTCTTTCAAAATATTTTTTTCCATGTACAGTAGTGTAGGGTCACTCTCATTTCTATTCATTCCATCATGCTCAAATGATTCATCACCTTGAGTTTGGTTTGCTCACCCAGAAATCAGGATCCTTGCAATGATCTTACTATCATTCATCCCTAGATGGAGCCACTATTAGAACTATAAAATTTTGAATATTTCACAGCCAATTGCATTCATGAATTTCCAAAATAAGTCCTCATCATAAGCATAAATTTCCCTCTTCATAACGTCTTGCTTATATTTTTTCATATGATTCATTTGAATCCATCTAATCCTTGATATTTCATTATATTACCCATATTGGCAAGACAAGGTGAAGGTCTCCCTGACCTATATTTTTTACCAATATATATTTGTTGCAGATTATCGGCAGGACACATCTATTATTTCGGCGAAAGAAAAGTCATATCGACAAGAGAATTGTTATCGGTGTGAGTCATAACAAAGTCATTTATGTCTCACCGACTAGCACATGAAGTGATGTATCGGCCAAACAAAAGGTTATCACAATGATGTCTTATCGAAAGTGTTGGGTCTTGCCGATAAGGTGCAAAGGGGTTTCATCAAAAAGCTATCAAGAGGAAGTCACGTAGTCTTGCCGACTCAAAAGTCATACCAATAAAGATATGCATCGGTAGGAGAATTGGTCATCAGCATGAGTTTCACCAAAATTTGAAAGTTACACCAATAGATTACTTCGAGGAGAGTCTCACCAAATAGGATAATTTGGAGGAATGGGTTCAGTGCGACATTTGGTATCGGTATGAGTCTTTTCGAAGATTCATAGTCTTGCCAATGGAATTTATTTCATCGGTAAGATTAATTTCATCGGTGAGAAACTTGAAGGTCACACTGAAATGTGGTTTCATCGACGAGATTGTGTTTATGTCTCAAAGACCAGAAGGATACTATGGGGGCATATCGATAAGACACAATGAACTCTATGAAACGTCTCCCTGACTCAGAATTGTTACAGCGATATGCAAAACTAAAGCAGTAGTCATTCCAAATGTCGATGAGACCACAAGATGTCTTGGTGAAGGTTTAATGAATGTTGCAAAAATATTTTTCCCCAGATTTGAAAATTTCTTACTGACAAGACATTCGATGCGACAGTGTATGTTTCAAATAAGTTCTCGTTCGTGCTTCAGCTGACACATTAATGGCGTGACAGATATAACAGGGAAAATTCAATCAAATGCATTGGTGTTGAATTGATAGTAGAGGAGTCATTAGTGCGAATAGAGAACTAGGACATTTTTCAGCCTGAGGAGCTTGAGCAGTATAATGTAAGTGATTGCATTTTAGCCTTCCAAATTTTAATTTTCTATAATCTTGAAGAATGGAGTCCCTTGGTTCTGGAAAATCTAAAAGTAGAAAACTTGGCACTTAGAGTAGTCAGCCAAAAGGAAAGAAACAAAAAACTGAGACAGAACATGAGGGCACAGAACAAAGATTAAACTAGGACCTCATTAATCAGTTGCCTAGTTCAGGGCCTAAAGCCCAAAGGTCTGCACAACTTAGGGAAGAACTGGACAAACTAGATGATAAGTACAAGTTTTTTGGAGATGTCTAGACTACCATAAGGGGGTATGAATTGTTTAATTTTCATTATCATTGGAGAAGCCGTTTTGAACAAGTTTGCAATCCATGGAAGTTGAATGTAGGAAAACTGGTGTTCCCTAACGTATTTGTAAATGTATAATTGATAAAATTGCTAGCTAATCATTATGACCCTAAGCACAAAGCTATATGTGACCCATCTGGAAAACCAAAGATATTTTTGTCAAAAGAGGCAATTGGACACGTTTTCAATTTGGAAGGGTTTTGTGATGAGGAGATCATTTATGAGGAATTGGAGAAGGAATTCTCAAGAATGGATACAATCTATAAGGGTTGGAGGTTGTCAATTCATAGAGTTAAACAAGGCAGCAAACCAAATCCACTGCAGGATAGTGAAGGGCCCCCTTATCATGTGGACTTGTTTGAACCCTATATGAAATACACTTATTTCTCAGTGTGTCAAGTATTGGGAATGGATGCCCCGGAGTATATGTCAATTGTGCCCATGATTATCATAGTAGATATCCAGTATCATAATTCTCGGCCATTAGACTATGCCTCGTACATTTCTAAGGGGCTTGATTCAGGACCGATGGCTGTAAAAGGTGGATCATCCACTCTTCATCTTAGGCATTATTCATTGTTGATGCATCTGGTACTCTATTTTGGATAGGAGTTGGGAGTATGGCCTCTGGAAATGAGAATTTCTCAGCTTGGTAAAGATGATGAAGTATTACCTGTTCAATTGTGGATTTCTATTTGGGATAATAGGTTTGCTAATGCTAGTTTCATTCATTTTGAGGAATATTTTGTGAAAACATTGTACAAATTGTATAATTATCCATGTAATTATTCATTATTTGATGAGATAAAGAGATTTCTTTGGCCAAAATATTTCAATGGGCCAATTTATCATAATTGGGGAGATTGGTATTGCTTGGAGGGAGCCACAATGATTAGAGTCTATGGGTTTGAAGATGCCCCTTTCATTCTGCCAAAGACGATTCCAAAGTTAGAATGGTATATCCTGAGATTTTAGATAAAGGATTACTACAGCAATGAATTTTAGCTCTTTGGGAAGTGTTTTAAGTTTAAAAGATATCAGGTTTTGCTGATTTCACTAAGGTTTATTATAAGATACAATTTGATCCTTGATAAATTGTTGCACTATAACATGAAGAGAGGACCACCTAGGAAAAGCTTTCATCCAGAGGGATATATTAATTCTACCAAAATGAAGATAAACTTTGGAGGGTATCAACATGTGCCCTATAACTTTGATGATATGATTCAAAATCTTGAGGAGGAAGAAGCCGAAGTAGTGGTTGAAAGATATAACCAAGGGCTACAGGATGCAGAGCAATTGTCTTCAGGGGGAGAGACACCTAAGAATAATGTGCCACAAGGTCAACCTGAAAAGGTATCCAGGTTGAGAACTCAGTAGTATGTTTGCCCAATCAGAGAATTGAGTGTTGAAGAAAGTAGAGAGGAAGATGTAAGGAATATTGAGTATAGATCATTTGTTTCAGATGATGAGTTCATAAATTCCCCTGAATTCAAAGCATTTTTGTACAAACAGAAAGGGAAAGAAATAAGGGATAAAGTTGATGATGTTACTATGGGGAATGAGGAACAATTTCTGAATCAATTGAGAAAGTGTGTGGATGATGAGATGATAGGTATGACACCTAAAAAGGGGAGGAAAATGTTGGAGAATGTTGGTGTCATGATCTTTCCATTAGGGATTTTAATTCAACCTTTGTCTTGATAGTTTCTTGAGGGACATACAATGCTACACAAGGCTTGACAAAGAGTGTACAAGGTGTATACTTGACTAAAATACAACACTGGCTGAAGGCCAACAATTGATGATTTAAGCCCTTATACCCACCCTACGTGGAAACTCGTGAGTTACTGATACGTAAAAGTAGCTTTGGCTGTCAAGAATATAAAGGTTGAGAGGCTAATCCCGTAGGCCATCTAAAATTGGGAGCAACATTGCAAAAGCTGAACAAAAGCATGATTTAGATATTGATAAAGGAAAGGAGATGTACAGCAAATAATGAAAGAATGTTGAGGAGAAAATGACAAACTAAAGATTTGTAGGCATTTCTAATGAGGCTGTGCCCCAAGATGTCACTTCCAAGGAGCAGGCTCTCAAAATTAAAGGATCATTGAAGGATCATGTGTTATTCCTGTGGAAAAGCATGGGATGCACTTGTGGTACAATCAAGAAGAGGTCGGATGGTTTAAATATCTGCTGAATAAGCCTGGGGGAAAATATTCTGCCACTCTTGCTATATCTAAAGAGCATGAAAGGATGAAATGAACTAATCATGGAGAAGTTTCTAAGAAGTGGACAAAGAGATGTTAAGTAATAGTGGCTGTAATTGAAAATGCAAATCATTTTGTAAATAGGCATTGAAACTTCCAGGATGAATTGTACGGAGATGCGCACGGATTGATAGATGCGGCTATGAAAACATCGACTGCATTCTCTTATGATAGAGGAAGACTAAAAGAAGATTCCAGATGGAAAAGTGAGAATGAGTCAATGTTGCATGAAATTTTGAAGATTGCCACTGCTGAAGGAAGGACGTTAGATGAGGCAAGCGATCAGAATTAAAAAATGATTAAGATGGAGATTTCAATCTAGAACACAATTGGGGATGCAGATACACATAAGCGTCAGGATTACTTGGATCATCTAACTAAGAGTCATTTGTGGCTAAACAGAGCTTAATCATTTTTTAATCTTTTGTTATGTGTAATCTTTATGATATTATTTCTAAAAGCTGACGCTGGGCCCTTTCTCATATTCTTGATGTAAATATCCTGTTTCAAAAAATGAAATAGATATAAGCAGAGTAGGATAGAGGATAGAAGATATACAAGATAATACAATGTTTCGCCAATATGAGACTATGTTGCATGTTTAAAATCATGGAGATATCAATTGAAATCTAATAATATGGTGCAATTGTTTCTGGTATCAGTTGTTTATGGTGTTCATTGAAAGCATTATTGAAGTTGTCTCCAATGTGGTGTTTCTATTATTTAAATCTGGTGCAATAAGTCGATATTATGCTAGTCTATTAAAGGTACATGTGTTGCATCCTCAGATGGTCAATTGATTGTCTTTCCAAAGAAAGATTAAATCCTTTTGGTTGGATCATATAGTAATTAGGGAATATCAGTTGACTACTATATGAAGAACTTGCAATCATAACTCGTACGTTTATGGTTGCCATAACTTAACTACATGCTGAACAACTTCTGAATGTTTTGGTCAACAAAGTACTTGTTCTTTAGATTTCCTTGACTCGTGACACCTATAAGGCACCAGTAGTATCCACGCCACCTCTAATTACTCTAGTTCTATCTAATTCTTTTGCTAACTGCTTAACCGAAAGCATAATTAGGATTTAGTCCTGAATATTGGTATACAATTTTATACCCAAATTTGATTTATATTTTCCACTTCTCTATCCGCCATCATGGACAAATAACTGCAAGAGAGAAGATCATGTGTTTCCAATTTCTACCTACCAGATAGGTACACCTCCGCAGGTCTAGCAAAGACCTAAGAGTAGAAGGTTTTAGCTTTATTTAACCTTGTTTTGTTACCTCAAAACGTACCAAGAGAGGGTAACCTTGAGGTAGTTCCACTCCGTGATTTTGAGAGCTAATAGCACTCCATCCTTAAAAGGGATAGATTTTGAATCTGTTGAATATAACTTTAGTTGATCCTGCTTTATTGAAGTTTAGTGTCGGTTGAAGTAGCTGCGTCTGGCCACACCACATATATTTTGGCTTGGAGTTCCCTCCTCCATAGCACTGACCATGAGACAGTGACCCTTTCCCTTCATGAGTACAAAAGCCAATGATACCAAAAAATGAATTGATCTAGTTCTAGATATAGGAAAGCCATCATGACCTTTTGTCCATTTGGGATTTGGTATACTTCAAAAAAAATCTCCATTTGGTTTATCCATGTTAGAGGATCCTTGCCATTGAACTTGTACATATCCACCTTTGGAAATAAATTCCTAGATCCCATAGGAGTATTAAAACTTGTGTTAATGTTAGCTAACTTGGAATTTTCACCTTGGTTGCTTGAGAACTCCTTTCTTGGTTCAATCATATAGGCACTTAACATGTTTCGTATATCTAATATATCTCCTCTTAGATCACACATATCTATCTTCATTGAGGAAATTTCTTCCTTGACCTTACTAATTTCCTCATTAGGATTAATATCCTCTATTGTTACCCCATCCTTATCAGGAGTCTTCCCTAGAGTGACAACATTCTTTTTCCCCTTGTTGTAGGCCCCATCATGATGGGAGCAAATAATTTTGAAAAAAATCACACAAATGAAACTTAAATTCTCTGAATTTTTTATTGTAACTTAATAAGCCCAAAATAACTCTCACCTACAAAAATCTCCAAAAAATAAGTAGATTTGTAGCCTTGAGAGTGATTTTTGTGGAAAACTTAATTTTTCAATAACTTCCTTATTTCTGCTCCAATTCCTCCAATTTTTTTACTATAAGCTCCTTTAGTATGTCTTCAAAAACCTAATAAAAATAAGGCTCCAATTCGACAATATGTGAGAGATATGTAGATTCCAAATAAATTATGTAGAAACCCTAATTCTATAATAATTCACTCAATTCTGCTCCAATTCCTCTAACATCTAGATTGTATCTTCTTTAATATGTTCTTCAAAAACCCTTTAAAAATTAGAAAAAATTCAAAAAAAATTGAAAGATATGCTCTTCCCAAAATCACCTCCAATATTGAGGAAAAAAAACTTGCCTCTATAGTGCCAAGATCATGCTCTGATACTACTTGTTATGAAATAACTTGCAGAATAGAATAATATGATATGAAATATGCTACAAATACTTGATAATAAATGAGAATAACAAGCCACTTCTAGTGGAAAAACCTCCAAATATCTCAAATGAGAACACTCTTCACAATATGATGATGAAATAAGACTCACAACCTCCTATATATGCCTATTTATACCTAGGATATCACCTAGGCTGACTTAGAAACCCCTATATAAGACCTAGGCCAACCTAACCAACTAAATAATAATATAGTAATCATAACATGACTTAATTAGGAGTTAAGATAGCCACAAGTTGACTATCATTCGGTACTCCCAATGTACACCAATATTAAGTAGATTTCGGCAAAAAATGGGATGGAATCCTTTAAGCCTTTGAATTGCCAGTTACGTAAATTGCCGCTGGCCCAGCTAGTGGCTTCTGCCATGGAAATGTTTTGAAAAGGTCCAAAATAGGCTCAATCGCTAGAAAAATGTGGGAAATCAGAATTTTGTTGTTAAACCTGCCGTGATCTAATATTGATATTTTTGAACACCTTACCGGGTTCCTCGTCCATTCCGGGCTTCCGTTTGAGAGGAACCAATGGAGCGGGAAATACCCGACGAGCCAGTCGTTTGCTATGCCAGCGGCGTGAGCTGAAAGCTGATCTGGTGAGTACTTTTAAAATCAGGACTTCAGTTAGTTTTTGTGTGGATTTATGTTTGGTGGTTGTAGGACTTCCCCTAGTTGCTATCATACACACACCTAGTGGAATGGAGTCGAACCCCAACACTAAGTTATTTTGTTAGATGCACATACTATTTCTACATCATCCCTTGATCTTTCTCAATCCATCCCAAAGTTGCAACACTCACCCAAGGAGGATCCATGAGGGGTTGCTTGAGAATTTTCAAAGTGATCTATATCCTGGAAAGAGATTTTTTTTCCAAGTTTTTTGAAAAATCCATGTTGTTGGAAGTTTATGTTGTCATTGATGTCAACAGATCTTTGTTTTTGCATTAATGTCAACCTATGGAGACACTTTTATTGGTTGTGTTGTGTTGTCATTAATAGTATCATTGATGTCAACCTCTAGTATTTCTTTGATGAGCATATGCTTGCAGATGGTCAACCTATTATGTGGTTGATATGTTGAAAAGGTGTTCCAGATGTTGAGATGATGTTGGCAGTGCTTGGTTTCCAAGTGCTTTTGAGAAAATTTGAATAAAAAAGGGAAAAAGTGTGGTAAAGAGTGTTTAGTGTGGCAGAGTAGTGTTTAGTGTTTTCCTTTGCATTTCTGCATGGTTGAAGATATAATTGTGTGGTTTGGATATGTTGATTATAGGTGTTTAGAGATTTTATATCTAGAGTTGTAGGTTCTGGATCATTTGGAGGAAGAATTTGTGTTCACTAGTGTGTGAAATATGATGCAATATTGTTTGGGAGAAATAATTTTTCTCTACATTCTCTGTGTTGTGCCTTTTTTTCTTGTGGATCTAGAAGTGTGCTTATATTTCTCATATCTATCTCCAGTTTGAGTTGTTCAAGTTTGGTGCTATGCAAGGTTAACTATGTGTATAAAATCAATATGTTCTTCAAGTGTATGATTTTTTGAATGATTTAATGGATTTCAAAGTGTTGATGGAATATTCTAGATTGTGTTTAAGTGTTGTGCGTGGTCCGGCAAGTCAATTCGGATTTTGAGGAAGGTGGTACTTAAATTTTAATATGCTAACAATAAAATTCAATCAATCCTGGGTGCTTACACCTGACGCAAAGCGCTCTATTTTTGTGGAAGCATGGTGTGGTGTGTATATGTGAATTTAGGGCTGAGTTAAGGTGCGATGTGGTACAACTTCATTCCTCTCCATTGTGGGAATATTTTGGTGCCAACCTAATTTGAATTTGCATTTTTGAGGTGCATAGCCAACCTTTAGATTATTTTCAAGGTTTAGGATGATATATAGCGTAAGTGATTGTCTCGAATAAAAGAATAGGTTTTAATTGTGTGTGTGGTGAGAAGTGTTGAGATGTGAAGTGTGAAAGTGTGAAATGTAGTGTGAGCTTTAATTCCTAAGACTACTGAAAGTAGTGAGCAAAAGGTGTCTACATTCTCTAGAGAGTGGGAATATTTTAGTGAAGCAGTGGTGGATATTTTTTGTTGCTCTAAGATAGATTTCTCATTGTAACAATCTTCTTTCTTATTCTTTCTAATTTTGAAATAAGCCTATTTTATTCGGTGTTGCAATTACTTTATATTGTGAGCTAATCCTCGCTATTTTTTTTCCTTGTGGGGTTTTCCATGTAAATCTAAAGTTATCATGTGTATGAATGTGTTTTCATTATTGTTTCTCATGATTATATTGATATAAACTACAAAAAAACTAGATGTATATTATTTGATATAATAGGTGCATATATAGAAGAGGAAGCAGTGGTTGTACAATTACATAATTGTATACACTCAACAATTACATCTGCTTGTTACACCTACTAGTTACAATGTAATATAATAACATTATTTGCTAACATTCCCCCCCTTATTACATTGTTCCTATATCCCTAAAACCTTACAATTCATCTTGCCAATGGACCCCCCTTAAGGATTACATAACAAAACATGTTGAATACAAAATCTATATACATCTTTTGTGAAGATCTTCCTTGAAGAAACAAATCCTGAATCAGGTGGGCTCCTTCAAGTTTCCTTGTAACCCTCTGAAAGGTGTATCCCCTAACTAAATTCATAAGTTCTTCCTCCCATAAACCTTCTAAATTATATACCATAGTTATTGGACAACCACTCTTGATAGGTTGTCTCCTTGACCCTCATAAAGGTATAATCCTTGGTCTAGATAGTAATTAATGGACAACCATCCTCCAAGTTGGCTCCTCAACCCTCATAAAGGTGTAATCCTTAGTCACAAACTTGAGTGCTCTGTAGGAAACAATGCATACCAAGATCTTCACCAAACTCCTTACCTGTCTCCAAAAATCAAACTTCACAATATGTGTACTCTTAAAATCTATTAGCAACAAGGAAAAGCAAGAAAATAAAGCCAAAAAAGCTTCTCATGCAAAGCATAATCTCAAAGCAAGAAGCTAACTTGAGATGAAGGAAATTCCTCCATCCTTTAGTGCCACAAGCCTCTAAGGGATCCTATTACACTTTATCTATTTGATATCTTAGATGATTCTTTGGAGGCCTCATTAGATGTAGAAAGGATAGGCCCAATTTGAAAAACATTATAATGTTCTTAAATGTCTAATGTAACCACCCTTGATATAGACAAAGAGAAAACCCCTCTTTGAATTTGAATTCTCCAAAATAAATTCAAGTATCATTATAAATTCACTCTCTTGAATATTGAAAGTAATAAGATAGATTGCTTTGAACTCCATGCTACACATTTCACTTCTTACAAAGAAAACATCACTCTTTCTCACTCAGTGATAAACTCCCAGAAAATGGAGCTTTAAACATGCATCATACAAATTCCTAGTGATGCTCTTGATGATATCATCAAAAAAAAGAACATGTATGCACTTATTGAACTTAACATTAGGATATTGATGAACAGAAACAACGTCTCCCATACAAATCTTCATATTTGAATGCACAACATTTTATTTAAAACTTTTGATATCATAATTGGAGAAACATAAATATGATAGCATCCAAAAAAAATTCTTTGTATCTACAATCAATTCCAAACCAAGAGATACAAGGGGCAGGAGCACAATGAGAAGTATTGTTGTTATTATTTTTCTTGAATTAAAAAATAAAACCATAGAAACAATTTAGAATCCTTACTCAAAGCAACTAGGGACACAAAGTCATTGTGTGAATGAAAAACATCCAAGGATTTCATCCCTATCATTCATGAAACCCCTCTTATCTAGTATATCACTATTTAATTGTCTATCTATGCAGAATGTAGAGAATGGAAAAGTAACTCTCAGAAAAAAAAAAAACTTGTGCAATGCAAGCAGTACAGTCTTTATTTCATACTCTATGATTAAAATTTATTAACTCTTGTAGTGCAAGTATTTCAAAAACTAAAGTTGGGAAAAACTCCATTTTTATAGAGAAACCACAAACAACCCTCAAACATAATATTCAAAAGTTTTCGCCTTAGAAATTCGAGAAAAATATTTCACTGTAAATGGTCCATTATGCGATGTATGATATCCTTGATGATAACACAAATATTTCTCTACCAAACTAACCTAAAGGGGTTTTCAACTTAACACATCACTAGGTCATCATTGACAGTGTTCAACCTAGTGGAAACTTTGGAAAATAACTATTTCTTTTTTTCAACTGGAGGGATCGAACTATAAACTCCCATTGCCATTTTTTAGTTTGTAACTTGGAAAGAGACATCTTGGTTTTATGAAAACAAAATTTACTAGGATTCACCAAAGGTTGACCATATAAGGACCTCATAAAGAAATGCAGTGAATCATACAATCATACCTTATGTAAGTGATATAGAAGCTATAAATTTTTTGCTCAATACTCCACCCATCCCTACCTTATGCCATTATAGAAATTAAATTTCACCTTACACGAGTTTGATACCAAAGGATA
>VDFB02000872.1:290215-300491 GCA_007258455.2 Sequoia sempervirens | reverse complement strand
GTTGAGAACTCAGTAGTATGTTTGCCCAATCAGAGAATTGAGTGTTGAAGAAAGTAGAGAGGAAGATGTAAGGAATATTGAGTATAGATCATTTGTTTCAGATGATGAGTTCATAAATTCCCCCGAATTCAAAGCATTTTTGTACAAACAGAAAGGGAAAGAAATAAGGGATAAAGTTGATGATGTTACTACAGGGAATGACTAACAATTGTTGAATCAATTGAGAAAGTGTGTGGATGATGAGATGACAGGTATGACCCCTGAAAAGGGGAGGAAAATGTTGCAAAATGCTGGTGTCATGATCTTTCCCAGGCTAGATCTTAATTCAGCCCTTGTCTTTGATAGTTTCTTGAGGGACAACAGTGCTACACACAAGCTTGACAAAGAAAGTGTAACAGAGGTGTATGCTAGATCAAAATACAATACTGATGAAGGGTCATTGATGATTTGGGCCTTATACCCACCCCATAGGAAATCAGTAGTTATTGATACAGAAAAGGTATTCGGCCATGTCATGAACCTAAAGGTTGGAGAGGCTGATCCTGTAGCTACTCCAGAAATTGGAGTAAATATTGCAAAGTTGAACAAAGCATAGATTTAGATGTTGATAAAGGAAAGGGAGATGTACAAAGCAAATAATGAAAGAATGTTGAGAGAAAATGACAGATTAAAAGATTTGGTAGGCATTTCAATGAGGCCAGCCAAGATGCTTACTCAAGGAGAAAGCTCTCAGTCAAAGGATCATTGGGAAATATCATGTACTTATTCCCAGGGAAAGCATGATGCACTTGTGGCAATAATCAAGAAGAGGCTAGATGGTTTAACATCTTGGTTGAATAAGCTCTGGGGAAAATATTCTCATACACTTGCTACATTGAAAGAGCATGAAAGGATGAATGAACGAATCATGGAGAAGTTTCAAGAAGTGAGCCAAAGAGATGTTGCTAATAGTGTTGCAATTGAAAATGCAAATCATTTTGTAAATAGGCATCGAAACTTCTAGGATGAATTACAGGGAGATGCGCAGGGATTGATAAATGCAGCTATGAAAACATTGAATGTATTCTCTGATGATAGAGGAAGACTAAAGGAAGTTTCCAAATGGAAAAGTGAAAATGAATCAATGTTGCGTGAAATTCTAAAGATTGCCACTGTTGAAGGAATGATGTTAGATGAGGCAAGCAAGCAGAATGAAAAAAATGATTAAGATGGAGATTTCAATCCAGAATGCAATTGGAGATCTGTGGATACACATGAGCGTCGGGATTACTTGGATCATCTAACTAAGAGTCATTTGTGGCTAAACAGAGCTTAATCATTTTTTAATCTTTTGTTATGTAATCTTATGACATTTCTAAAAGGACGCGTCCTTTCGTATTCTTGATGTGTAAATATCTGTTTCAAAAATGAAATAGATATAAGTAGAATAGGATAGAGGATAGATGATATACAGTATAATACAATGTTTTTCCAATATGAGACTATGTTGCATGTTTAAAATCATGGAGATATCAATTGAAATCTAATAATATGGTGCAGTTGTTTCTAGTATCAGTTGTTTATGGTGTTCGTTGAAAGCATTATTGAAGTTGTCTCCAATGTGGTGTTTTATAGTTATTTAAATTGGTGTAACAAGTTTATATCCAATTTTTCAGTGCACATGTGCTGCATCTGTATGGTCAATTGATTGGTTCTTTCTAGTAAAGATTAAATCCTTTAAGTTGATCATAGTAATTAGGGAATATCAGTTGGATCACTAAGAAGAACTTGGTAATAATAACCTTGCATGTTTATACAATCTATAAACTAAATCATATGCTGAACAACTTGAATGTTTGTCAGAACGAAGTACTTGTTTCAAATTTCTCTTGACTCTGCACACCCTATAAGGCACTAGTATCCACAGTTTCATCATTTAGTTTCATTCAATTCTTTTTTACATCTGTTAACTGAGCATATTAGGATTTAGTCTTGAATATTGGTATACAATTTATACCAAATTTGATTTCATTTGTCCACTTTCATCTGCCATTGTGGGAAAAACATTTTTAAAAGAGATAAGCACAAGTCAAGTCTACCCCATTCATATAGGTACACCCGCCTAGGTCTAGCAACACCTGAAGAGTAGAATGTCTAAGCCATTTGACCTTTTCTATTACCCTAAAACATATCAAGAGATTGTGAGACTCTTGAGGTATCCTCCTACTTTTTGAGAGCTAATGATCCATTGGGTTCAACAATCAACTTCAGTATGATATTAGACCACCAAATTCATAACTTCTTGTCCATTTGTTGAGAGACTTAGTCTTGAGGAAAAATCAACACATCTTGTAACAAAATAAACCTCACCATTATGTCTAAAACACACAAAAACCAGAAGATTGATTGTCAAATCATTGAAATATGATCATGGATTTTTTTGGGTGTTTTCTAAAGGCATGAATTTTGAGGCAATTTTTTTTTGTATAGTAGCATAAATTCATACAAATGTATGGACCCATATGTCTATGACATCATACAATTCGTGCAACCATTTCTACTTAGGCCTATGCAATTTTTTGGGCTTTGTACATATTTTTTGACAATCTACACAATTTTCAGGTGGTCTACATAGTTTTTTATGATCTAGGCATTTTTTTGCCAAATTGGATTTATCGGTGACCTACATAGTTATTGGATGTGATTATGTCATTTTACACTAGTCACCCAATCACAATTTGTTTGTTGCCTCTATGAGCAACACTACCAGCCCATCACCAACTAGCCACCAACCTTTCTTTTTTGGCCTTTTGGACTTGTTTTGGTAAATCAACTATATCTTGGGCATACGATGTCAAATTTTTGTAAATGAGATATTGCTGGAAATTTATTACTCTTCACAATTTTTAGCAATGCAGGTTGAATTATAAATATTTTATGTTGGTAAAATTTATCGCCTATTGAAGTCAAATCATCATTTTCTACTTCCAAGCTCATAACGTTTTGTCTATATCTATGATTTTTACAACATTGGAAAGGTATTTTAGAGAAATTTACATATATCTATACAATTTTTCAAAAATATAGTTTAGAAATTTTTTATTTAGTTTCTTATTATTTCACAATCTAGTCAATTACTTGGATATATTAGCACTTGGAAATGTTCTGTTTGCATGAGATGACTTCATTTGAGCTAATTTATATGCATTGAGGTTATGGTCTCTAATTTTATCATTTTAAGGAGGTATCATGGGTTTTTCTATTCATTCTTATGTGGTAATCATAGAAAATAATAATTATGAGTCTTGGAAAAATGACATCCTAACACATCTCAAGTGATTTTTAATATGTTTCTTTATCTTTATGGAATCATAATTGAACCGGACACACTAGAGAGTAGATCAACATGAGGTAGTAGCCTTGATCATTTTTTAGGATTGATTTATTCTAGTGTTGATCATAAGACTGTGTGTTGTATTAGACATTGATTGTCCCCACACACTTTAGACTAGACTTTGGGAGATCAATGAAGACCCCTCATATCTCTCTATTCCTAGAGGATCTTGCTATAGGTCAAGTCTCATTCCCCTTGAAGATACATATAACATACCTTTTGATGATGATAATTTAGAGTAGCTTGAGTATATCACAAGTCTTTCATGCTTTGATGGTTCAAAGAATTGTCTCCTTGTTCCCACTCCTTAAATTGAGACCCAATATACATCTTCTATTGTTCCTGATTAGATTAATACTGCCACATCCATGGTGTTGGATATTACATTAGTTTTATAAAGTTTTAGTTTATCTTAATAAATCAATTATAAATAATGTAAGTTAGGTAATAGATAATGAATAAAATAAATTATTAATTAGTAGTTAGTTGTGGGAAGTTACTCTTGTAGGTAGTTTTCAAGAGAATATTGAAAGGATTTAAAAAGTCAATTGAGTTTCAATTTAATACGTCTTGATGAATCATTAATCAAATTTATTTTATGTTTTATTGAGCAATAATGGTTTGATGTGGTTTTCTATATTTTTTCTACTATTTTAACATGGTATCAAAGAATCCATGATGTTAGGCCTATGAGGAAGCAATGAAGAGGCTACTAGCAAAGAAATGTGGTTTGTTGGTATGGATTTTTGTTTTTAAATGATGTTTTTTACACCAAGCTAACACAATTGTAGTAAAAGTACGATATCTTTATCATTTCTCAACAAAATTTTATAATTGTTTTGGAAACAAGAGCAATAGAAGTATAAAACCTAGAAACATTTTGAAGAAATTATTTGTGATTTGTGAGCAATTCAAAGAAAAAATATGGTGTGGAGAAGAAGTGGTGTATTAAAATTCCTATTCCTAAGCATTGAAATTTTGTTGTGTGTGGTTAAAGGTAAGCTTGAAAGGCATTGGAAAGGGCAATAATATTCAATGTTGGACATATTTTGGACATTCAATGATGCGTAGAGCTATTTGGAGGCACTAGTTAACATGTCACACAAAGGAAGTATTAGAGAATAAGGTGTTACATTATTTAATTCAATATTATCTGTAGTTATTTGTATTGGATAAACATTTGTTTATTTGTTCAGATTTGAAGTTTTAGAAAATGAGTACATTTTGAAGGATTGATGGAAAGAGGTGCAATTTTATGGTATACAAATTGAGTAGAATCAAAGTGTTTGCAGCTTGCATTGAATCCAAAGGAAATTCTAGTCTAAGCTCTTGAGAAGGGAGATGCTCATATTTGAAAAAACATATTGGGGGAAAATTTATGAAGGTATGTGTGAATTTATTTATACACAAAATGTATTGGTGTATATGTGATATTTTATTCATCCAATAGGTAGGTATAAAGGAGTTATAAAGATTTTGTGATACAAATGAGAGTGAAAGCATTTGAATTTGTTGAGATCATTTGGTGTAATAAGGTTATCAAATGGAAAAATCAATTACTATTGCTAAATTTGAAGTGCACAATTTTCATACATGGAAAATAAAAATATAGTTTTATTATGGGAAAAATAGGTTTTGATGGTGCCCCAAAACCTAGTACAAATGGTTTGATGGGATCCACAACCCAATCCAAAGCAAGAAAGCTACTATCCAGAAATAATCAGAAAATCAACAATAGCCAATCAACAACAACCATCAAAGATCAACAAGACAATTCAGGCTGCAAACACTAAGAACCAAAGGGACCTTAAGCCCAAAAAAACACAAAGGGACCAAGAACCCTAGGAAACTAACAGACAACCACCTAAAATAGTTAGGTAACAAAGTAGTCAAGCTGCATCGAGACCAATTTGCTAAGTAACAATACCAGAACCACTAATAAGAACAAGCGACTCGAGGAAACAAAGGAGCCAAGAAAAATAAACAACATACTAATATATATGACCATTACACCCCTATGTTGCACCAGAACCAACAAATCCAAACTCTCCACCTCAATAGGGGAGTTAGAGAGGCTGCCAAAACACTGATAACCATCCTCCTTCATGCAACTCCATCCTGCCAAAAAATCCAACCCAATATCCTCCTTAATAGGAGAGGGATCCCCTCTAATGGAGAGGAAATAAGAGCCCTTACCACCATATCCAATACGCTTCTACACCCACAAGTTCCACCTCCATAGAAACAAGTAATGAAGAAGAGAAATTTCCACCAAGTCTACAAAATCCAACTCCACCTCAAAAGGAGAGGGCTCCACCTTAGAAGGAGTAGATTTCACCTCCATAGAAACCACCTGAAGAACTTGGAGGAAAGAAAGGATTATGAAAATAAGGGCAATCACAACCTCCTTTGGCTTGGTAAGATACTAGAGCTTGAAAGGATAGACCCTCAACATTAAACACAACCACTGTTGAGCCTTCAAAATAAACCTTTGAACCAACTTATGAAATAGGATAAAAAATCCCTTACAGAGCAATATCATTTGGGTATTCATAAACAACCTTAAAATCCTCCCAATCAATAACCCACTATCAAGGAAAAGGGAAAAAAAATCTCCCTTACAGAACATCAAAAAGGAAAGTAGAAGATTAGTCTCCACCATCCACCAACACAGAGGCCATAAATAAAAAGATCCCATCATCTCCAAAGGCTTCAATAACCTCTAAGGGATCAAAAATAGGCACCAAATCAAGATTATGGAAGAAAAAACTTCCAATAACAATGAAAATTTTTGGGTCTTCATGAGACGCTTGGTATGCAGCCAAAAAAAAAGAAAAAAAGTAAATTTGTTCCCACCCAGACCATCAACATCCTCCTGAACCAAAGCCAGGAACCCACCAAAAATAAATAAAGAAAGAAAATAGATGATGGAAGGCTTCCAATCATTCAACAAGAGTTACCCACATTAGAGGAAACCTCAAGAGACTCCAATAGCCTCCTAGTCAGCTTTAACATAAAAGCTCCCTAACAACAAAAGCCACATTTGCACCATACAATCTTCAAGGAAAGGCTGTGGCAAACCAACATCGAGATTACACTAACAACCATCAAGAGCTTACCCCAAAGAGGTAAAGGCTCCTACAAAGTGTTGCTCAAATATAGACCCAACAAGCATGAACAACTCCAAGCAAATCCAAAAAGGAGAGTGCACCTATTTCCAAAAATAAAATTATAGTTACCGCGACGTGATATGCACCCTATGCTAAATTTGCAAAAAACTTAACTATCTGTTGACACATGGAAACCTTCTTCAGATGTGGGTGATCTGAACAAAGGAATCTCCAGAGTGAGCTGGTTCTCCAAATGATAATCCTATTCTAAATGATTTTCTGAGGTAAAAGGAAGAAGGATAAACTGGATTAAACTCTAACTTAAGGTAACTTTTAGAACTTAAAGATGGCTTTGATTATCTACTCACAAACAACTCTCAGAAAAAAGCAGTAACCTCATAATCGCTCATGAACACTCAATACATAATTGATTTGCATGAAGATTTGGATTCAAACACAACATGCAATCTATATCAGATGGACTTTCTACATCAAGATCTGCAATAATAGGACATAAAAGGATTCTGCAAATAGAATCATAATGTAAACATCACACTAAAATTGCAAAGGAGACATAAATTGAGAAATAGGAATGCTACTGTATTAAAATAAAGGAGTATCCAAAGTCTGAGTAAAAAAATGTTTACAAGCTCTTAGAATGTGTGTAAGAGAAAGAAACACAAATATGAACTATAAAAAACTCTAACTTTTTCTTCAAAATATATCTTTCCAAACCCTAATCAGAGCTCAATAGAAAACCCGTGAAAGAGCACCCAACCGCTTTTATATTGCATAAGGAAGGTGGAAAAAATCATACTTTCCAAGATGTAACCAAAAGGATCCCAAAATAGGCCTATCTTGTTTTTAAAAGCAAAAAAAAAACACTTCATCTCATCCCATGATTCTCAGATTCGCCCAAGAGCAAAAACAAACTTTATTGCTTTCTTAAAACTACTAAAAATAGCAAAAAGAATAAAACAATTTATAAAATATTGTTTTATCTTTTTCTTTACAAGATTTGTAGCTTTTACAAATAACAAGCCTATCTTATCCTGATTTTTGCAATTAAGATTTTAAAGAAAATCTTTTCAAAAAATAAACTTTTCAATATCTCCATACAATTTGATTTTCTCCAAAAATCATAAAAATATTTGAGACAATATTTATCTCTAAGTTCAAATTGATTTCTATAAAATCAATAAAAATAAAGCCTAAGGCATATCCATGAAGGCTTTTATTTTTATTAAGACAAGGCATAGATAATAGTAAAAACCCTAAGGCCTTTAAGGCTTGCAAAAAATAAAATGCCTATCTTAAGACTTGGGAAAATAATATCAAATGTAGCTTTGGAAAATGGTTGACCTAAACAAAGTAAAGGACCACCATGACATTTAACTTAGGGCATTAAATATTCAGAAAAAACATTACAAAACTCCTAAGTTTGAATTAGGGAAAAAGAGTGAAACCCTAATGACAAAACAAGTGAAATCCCTAACATTTCACATTCATTTGCAAAGTGAAAACTTGAAGAACTCTGTCTGTGCCACCGCCATAAGGAAAGTTAGGGTTTGAGGAAAAAATGAAAGTCTTCAACATTCTAGAACTGGCTTGAATCTCTAATGACAATGAAGCTGTAAAAGTTAATACTCAAGCCATTTTTATGGCTCGTTCCATTCTCGAGAATGAATCTTTGGCCATAAGGCAACTTATAACATTTCTGATGTGTTTTCTTTGCTTTGCTTCTCTCCTGGCCGATCCCTCCTATTCATTTGCCATGGAGACTTATTCAAGTATTTTGATGGAGTTTTGTAATCGGCTCAGTCATTGCTCATAAGGCTCTACATGCGTGCAGGAGGGTAAGCGACCTTTTGCTTTCCTTGAATTTTCCTCTTAAATAAAACTTATAAAGGCTTTTCTTGTGTGAGCAAAAGATGAACATTGAGGAAAAAATATGCAGGCCACTGTATAGGCTGCAACTTGCTCAAATGCTTCTGTGATGAAATTCCACAAAGAAAACCCTGCATTTCACAAATTGCTTTGTATTTGAAAAAAATATGAAAAACTCTAAATGGGCTTTGGTCTCTATGAACATTGTGGGCCAACAGACCATTCCAGGATGCAGGCTTACTTTCTTTTCATCTAGGTATTTTGTAAACCCATTGTATCTCCATTTTTGCATCTTTGACATAAACCCTCAAATGGGTAAACTGTAATAAGAAGAAAATCCATTCTTGAAATTGAAAACCCCATGTGGGTATTTGTAATATAGAAGGAAAAAAAAACCTCTGGGCTCGACCCATGATGAAAAATAATACTCTTATTCTTAACAAAAGCATTTGGATTCAAAATATTTCTCCTTATGAGTTTGTAGAACTTTATGTCCGCGGCCATCACTTGATCTCCTTGTCATTTTGAAGAGCTTTAAAAGCTCGAAACTGTGCATCGTAATGGAATTTTTATCTATATTTTGAATATAAATTCTAGCATGGGCATTCTGTATTTTAAAGGAAATCTACTTTTTAAAAAGAAACCCTTACGTGGATATTGTGCTTCTAAGAGAAAAATGCTCTTGATTTCTTTACTTTTCATTACTGTAACATTCTTTTATTTGTTCCCTTAAAGCAGATTTCATCTTAATTTAAAATACCACTTAAACTCTTTTTCACCTAGATGTTCTGACTTAATAATGCAACACAATGAAGCTAAAACAATCTCGCACTTATAGTTGCTTAACAAAACCTACTTTCTAATTGATTCAGTTTCAATGTTTAACATGATAAGAAACTTTTGCATGCACACAAAAACTCCATTTGTTCTTGTGCAGTGTGTGTAAATGCTTTCATTTTACTCTTGTAGAATAGTACCGGGCCAACATGACATACTTGTAGATCATCCCGTCACTCATCTTATGCACTTGGACACTACAAAAATGCAACTCACATTTACACTCCCTTTACACCGTTTATGAACATACTCAGAATTGTATTCTACATTCAATAGCTCTGATAATGTCAATGTTCCTATCCTTGGCACTCTTCATGAATTTTTATGTCCTCTTAAGATATGGCTGCTCCATGGACTTGTTCTCCCTCAAATACATTTATGCATATACTCCATTTAATGCAAAATTTGCATTCAAACATTATAGTTCTAGTGGTTACAAGTTTGTGAGTTACCACTTATTCAACATGCATGAATGCTTCATAAAATATGCTCTCTTAGCTCAACATTCTCATGGAATAAGTCAAATGAGAACTTGAAGCTCCTCCAGATGCTTCCATTATTTATTAATGTTTTGTTAATGAGGCATCATGTATGCCTATTCACTATCACCACTTATGAGCATGAGACACTTGCTTTGATTCTATTTCTGAATTGATCTCATTTTTCACTCATATCTTTCACTTCACTGTCTTCAGATTTGATTGCTATGAGCGAAGAATGGGCTTGATTACTTTGATAGTTGAAATGTATCAATTCCATTGAGCATGATGGTTATATCTCTTTATTCAACCCTCATTTTTATGTTGAGGGGCAGCATGTTGAGCTCTACCCTTGTTGGAGCCCATTTTACTCCACATGCTTATGTCTTCATGAAATGATCAACTACATGACTTTTCCTATACCTGCACAGGAAACAAACAATGTTAGCATAAAATAATGAAGTTTAAATGGTTCCATGATGTGACATTTCATTTTCAGGCTCTTATTAGTACAATATTTATTATTAGCTGATTCCATGCATTTCGAGGAATGAATTATATCTCTGTTGGTAGGGCATGTGGTATAACTC
>VDFB02000872.1:217392-290115 GCA_007258455.2 Sequoia sempervirens | reverse complement strand
CAAGATCTTCACCAAACTCCTTACCTGTCTCCAAAAATCAAACTTCACAATATGTGTACTCTTAAAATCTATTAGCAACAAGGAAAAGCAAGAAAATAAAGCCAAAAAAGCTTCTCATGCAAAGCATAATCTCAAAGCAAGAAGCTAACTTGAGATGAAGGAAATTCCTCCATCCTTTAGTGCCACAAGCCTCTAAGGGATCCTATTACACTTTATCTATTTGATATCTTAGATGATTCTTTGGAGGCCTCATTAGATGTAGAAAGGATAGGCCCAATTTGAAAAACATTATAATGTTCTTAAATGTCTAATGTAACCACCCTTGATATAGACAAAGAGAAAACCCCTCTTTGAATTTGAATTCTCCAAAATAAATTCAAGTATCATTATAAATTCACTCTCTTGAATATTGAAAGTAATAAGATAGATTGCTTTGAACTCCATGCTACACATTTCACTTCTTACAAAGAAAACATCACTCTTTCTCACTCAGTGATAAACTCCCAGAAAATGGAGCTTTAAACATGCATCATACAAATTCCTAGTGATGCTCTTGATGATATCATCAACAAAAAGAACATGTATGCACTTATTGAACTTAACATTAGGATATTGATGAACAGAAACAACGTCTCCCATACAAATCTTCATATTTGAATGCACAACATTTTATTTAAAACTTTTGATATCATAATTGGAGAAACATAAATATGATAGCATCCAAAAAAAATTCTTTGTATCTACAATCAATTCCAAACCAAGAGATACAAGGGGCAGGAGCACAATGAGAAGTATTGTTGTTATTATTTTTCTTGAATTAAAAAATAAAACCATAGAAACAATTTAGAATCCTTACTCAAAGCAACTAGGGACACAAAGTCATTGTGTGAATGAAAAACATCCAAGGATTTCATCCCTATCATTCATGAAACCCCTCTTATCTAGTATATCACTATTTAATTGTCTATCTATGCAGAATGTAGAGAATGGAAAAGTAACTCTCAGAAAAAAAAAAAACTTGTGCAATGCAAGCAGTACAGTCTTTATTTCATACTCTATGATTAAAATTTATTAACTCTTGTAGTGCAAGTATTTCAAAAACTAAAGTTGGGAAAAACTCCATTTTTATAGAGAAACCACAAACAACCCTCAAACATAATATTCAAAAGTTTTCGCCTTAGAAATTCGAGAAAAATATTTCACTGTAAATGGTCCATTATGCGATGTATGATATCCTTGATGATAACACAAATATTTCTCTACCAAACTAACCTAAAGGGGTTTTCAACTTAACACATCACTAGGTCATCATTGACAGTGTTCAACCTAGTGGAAACTTTGGAAAATAACTATTTCTTTTTTTCAACTGGAGGGATCGAACTATAAACTCCCATTGCCATTTTTTAGTTTGTAACTTGGAAAGAGACATCTTGGTTTTATGAAAACAAAATTTACTAGGATTCACCAAAGGTTGACCATATAAGGACCTCATAAAGAAATGCAGTGAATCATACAATCATACCTTATGTAAGTGATATAGAAGCTATAAATTTTTTGCTCAATACTCCACCCATCCCTACCTTATGCCATTATAGAAATTAAATTTCACCTTACACGAGTTTGATACCAAAGGATATTTGATACCAAAGGATATAAACTGCATAAACACTAGATGCATATTATTCGATATAACAAGTGTGTATATAGCAGAAGAAGTGGTGGTTGTATAATTACATAACTGTATATAATCACCAATTACATTTGCTTTTTATACCTGTTAGTTACAATGTAATATACTTACATTATTTGCTAACATATATTTTGCTAATCCATGATAAGGTTTTAATGGTTGTTAACGGTTTATGAGTTAATATAGATCTAAATGTTAATGAGGGTTTGATTTTTTAATGTACAATTGATTCACCCCCCTCTCAGCTATCTTGTGCATGAACAACAATTGGTATTAGAGAAAGGTTCCTTGGAAGAAATATTAATCGTTAGAGGTAGATCTGAGATGCTGCACAAGAAGGAGGCTCCTCAATTTAATGGTTTTGATTATGCATTATGGAATACCAAGATGGAATTTTTCCTTATTTCTCTAGGATTTGGATTTGGAATTCAATTGAAACTAGATATATAAGGCCTACAAATTGTCAAAGTATTGATGATTAGATCAAAGAATATGAGAACAATGGCAAAGCAAGGCATTATGTTTTGAGTGGTCTTTCTAATGTAGAACTTGTGAAAGTTATGAGTCTTAAAACTATTGGTGAGATATGCAAAAAGATGGAAGTATCTATATAGGAGATGATAAGGTCAAGCAAGAAAATATGCAAAATTTGAAGACTATGTTTGAAACCCTAAGGATGACAAAAGAGGAAGAAATTATAGGATACATGCATAGAGTGTATGAAGTTGTCAATTCCATCAGAGGTCTTGGTGGAAAATTGAAGAAGATAAGGTGGTAAAGAAGGTATTAAGAACTCTTCCTAAATCTTATAGTCATAAGGATTCTACTTTCGAAGAAGCTCAAAATTTAGATCATTATTCTAGACATCGGTTGTTTTGTGCTCTAACTACTTTTAATTAAGAGAGTTTGGTCCAAATGATTCAAGAAAAGGGGCTTATTTTAAAGTTTTTAAAGCAAAGAAGAATGAGGAATCTGATCTAGATGAGTTAGATGAGCTAGAAGAAAACTTTGTGAGGAAATTGAAGAAGGGCACTAGAAAATATATAGGTAAGTTACTTATCAAATGTTTCAATTGTGGAAATATAGGTCATTATGCTTCGCGATGTCCAATCAAGGCTTCAAATGAAATATTTAGGGAGAATAAAGGTAAATCAATTAAGAGAAGAAATTGTGTTAAAGAAGATGCTAGTATATCTAATGATGTACCTGATTACCCTGATGATGAGGATAATGAATTGTTGTTCATGGATCTAAAATTTGGAATTAATTCTACCAACTTTGAGAGATCTATGAAGGAAGTTGCTCTGAAAGCAAGTCATAATGGAACTATGGTGACTACATTTCATTCTAGAGAGGAAAAAAATTATTGGATTGTTGACAGTGAATGCTCAAATCACATGACAAGTTTGAAGGTGGTCTTGTTAAGCTTGGAGATGATACATATGCTAAGATATGTATAAAAATATTTATTAGTTTTGATGGCAAGCATAATATATATGATGTTCTTTATGTTAAGGGGCTTCAATGTAATCTTGGAAGTGTAGGACAAATGTGTAGCAAAGTATAAAATCGTGTATTTCATGATGGTTGTTGTGAGATCAAAAAAGGCTTTGGAACTTTATTTGTTGCAGGAAGAAGGACAAATGGAAATGTTTATGAGCTTATGTGTGATAATGGTATGTGATTTATGACTCAAATCAACAAAATTTCAATATGATAGAAAAATGTGTCACATAATTTTTGATAGCTTAGTGAGGATTATCTCTACTAGTTGTGAGAGATCTTCCATAGATTGCAAAGCCTACAAATATAGTTTGTAAGGAATGTCAAGTTGGGAAGTAAACAAGAAAAAGGTTCAATGTCAAAGAATACTCTACCACAAGACCTTTGGAGTTGGTGCATATAGACCTTTGTGGACCTACAATATTAAGAAGTTTTTAAGGTGATGGGAATTTCATTTTTTTGATTGATTATTACTCTAGAATGACTTGGGTAACCTTTCTCAAGGAAAAACCAAAAGCTCTAGATAAGTTTAATGCATTTAAAGATATGGTTGAGAATAAAATGGATGTGAAAATTAAATGTTTAAGATCTAACAAAGGTAGATAGTTCACCTCTAATGATTTTAATAGTTTTTGTGAGGATCATGGAATAAAGAGACATTTTTCAGCTCTTAGGACTCCTCAGTAGAACATGGATTGATGGAAAGGAAAGATAGAATAGTTTTGGAAGTAGCGAGGAAAATGATAAAAGAAGAAAATATTTTGGATGTCTACTAAAGAGAAGAAAATAATACTACAATCTATATACAAGTTAATAGAGTGCAAGCAATGTAAAATAGTTCAAAAACTCCCAATGAGTTGTGTTATGGAAGAACTCCTACTATCAAGTATTTCAAAATGTTTGAAAGAAAGTTCTATATTAGAAGAGATGAAGAAAACTTAGGAAAGCTTGATGCAAGGTCTAATGTAGGAAGCTTCCTTGGAAACTCTACAAAGAGAAAGAAATACCAATGCTACAACAAGATGCTAAAAAGGATTTTTAAAAGTGCAAGTGTCAAAGTGGATGAAGACCTACATGAAAGTTCAGTGATGATAGATGGATAAGAATCATATGAGTCCTCTTGCATAGAAGAAGAGAAAGATGATGGTAAGGAAAAAGAAGTGTAGGTTGAAGAGGAAGAAGCTTTGGAAAAGATCCCTAAGACCCATATGTATGTTTAGAAGAATCATTTTGTAGATCAGATCATTGGTGAAAAAATCATAGGTGTATTGACAAGGAGAAATGATTCTATAATAGAAGAATAGGTGAATTTATGTTTACTTTCCAAAGTTCAACATAAGAAAATGATTGAGGAATGAAAAGATGAATTTTGGATCAAGGATATGGTAGAAGAATTGATGTAGATTAAGAAGAATCAAACTTGGGAACCTGTCCCAAGATGAGGGAACAAGAATGCGATTGAAACTAAATGGGTGTTCTAAAACAAACTGAATGAGAGTAGAGAAGTTCTTATAGGAATAAGGAAAGAATTTTGTGTAAAGGCTACTCACAAGTGGAAGGAATAGACTTTGAGGAGTCATTTTTTTTTGGTGGAAAGGATGGAAGCTATTAGGATAATTTTATCTTTTGGAGCACATAAGGATTTTATATTTTATCAGATGGATGTGAATTCGGCAATTTTTGAATGGCGAATTGGAAGAATAAGTTTATATTGAACATTCGAAAGGCTTTTAGCTATCAAATAACCTTAATGTGGTCTACATATTGAAGAAGACATTATATGGACTCAAGAAAGATCCTAGAGCTTGATATGCAAGATTGGATAGGTACTTGTTGCAGTAGGGATTCATTAAAGGTATCGTGGATAGAAATATTTATTTTAAAGTTGAGAAAGATCAAATCTTGATTATGGTTGTGTATGTTGTTATAATTTTTGGAGGAAATGAAAGTATGTGCAAGAGATTTGTAGAAGAAATGCAAAAAGAGTTTGAGATGTCTATTTTTGGGGAGATGAGTTTATTCCTTGGAATTCAAATCAATAAGACAAAAAATTTATATTCATTTAACAATCAAATTATGTCAAGGAAATGTTGAAGAATTTTGGAATGGAAGAATCTAAATTAGTATGTACTCCTATGGTTACTGGTTGCAAGATAAGTAAGAATGAAGAATATCCTAAATTTGATCAATATGCACCATTTCAACAAAGTATTCCTCATCTAATGATTACATGGTATTCATCACCTTATGAGATCATTTAGTTTTTCCTAAAAATTAATTTATCATTTTTTTCTTAGGAGAAAATGATCATCCCAATAGTGTAAGGTTTCTATTATCATCAACCATTTAAGTAGCTTCAAATTCCATGTAGAAATTACCCCTTCAATACCAATTTTATTAACTTGAAGCAACCTAATAAGCCTTTCTTAGTTGTTATTTTTCATGAAAAATATATGTGGTTATATAATTAGTAAAAGATGTCTCATTTCATCATATTCCATTTTAGTCAAAATATTTACTTAAATTCCCATGTCAAGAAAAACATCTTTTAATAGAAAAAATTGTACTTATAGATCTTAGAGTAACTCAAAAAAATACAAGGAGCCCCATATCATCCTTGGCTTGCACAAAATCCTTTCCACATCCTATATATTTGTTTTATGATTATTTCATGATCAAATATCTCTACATTTCAATGATATAAAATGACATGACCCTAATAGTCTAATGGACCAACTTAGTTTTAATTTCTAGATTAAACTAACACTTCAAATTTATCCATACTAATGTAAGCTAACTCAATTTAGATAGCTTGATATACATCAAATACTTTTTCTCATATTAGTGTATATATTAGATGATCTTAGAGTGTGTTTACCAATGATTTTATAATCAACCAAGTATTTTTTGTTTCATATTTAGCAATGCATAAACATACTAATTCAAATATATATTTCCTTAAAATATCACTTTTCAGCCTATGCTCAATTTTTGGAACTTGTTTCTTTCATTCTTGAAAATTTCTAGCTTTTATTTTAAATTTACATCACTTAAACAATTTTAAATAATTATGCATCCTTAAATTCATCATTTCAATCAAAATGCAAAAAAATGTCAAAGTTTTTGACAACTTTACAATTTTACAATTTTGTAGTTGTATAACTATTGAAATTTTTCTAATATTACCTATTTTTAAACATTATAAATTATATAATATTTCATTACAAACCACAAATTTACCAGCCACTGATTTGATGGAATAAATTCATGCATGTAGCAACTTTTTGATAGTTTTCTACAAATTTGATATGATAGTGATTTTTTGTGGCTAATGACACCACCTAGCTATGTTTTCAAGGTTTGGACTACCTTAGGAAACTAAAAAAAATTAGTATTATAATTATAAAATATTGACTTCAATCATGAGTTATTATCACTTTACCATGGCTATTATAAAAATTTTACAATTGAGGTTAGCCTTCTCATGGTGTTTCATCTAGTTTTTCTTGACTATGATGATAGACCTATAGGTGCAGGACAACTGAGAGGGGGGTGTGAATCAATTTTTACCAAAATTAAAATCAAAGCTTCAACACTTATCAATTTCACAACCACACCTTTCTGTTATTAAATATGAACATGAAACATAGATCACAGAAAGCAAAATCAACACAATGAACACTAGATTTTACGTGGAAACCCAATAAGAGAAAAACCATGATGAGGATTAACACACAATATAAAGTGATAGCAAAACCAAATACAAAGGATCACTTCCCAAAAGAGGACTCACATTCTAGATACAAAGGCTGACTGCCTACATAAAGGACTCACAGTCAAATAGGGAGGCTCGCTGCCTATAGAAAGGACTCATTGTCCAATAAGGAGGCTCACTACCTATTGATACAAAAGAAAATAACAGATCCACCATAGCAATTTACACACATCCACAACCTTGATTAGAAGATTACAGAAACCTTCAGCTCACTGCTTTCAGGAATCTAACATAATGAAGTACTACTGCCTTAACTCACTTTTGTACAACTTTTCTCTTCACTTGTGGCTTACTTCGTTACTTTACATCATCTAAACCTTCACAAATTGACTTAAATTTATACCATCTTCAACCTTAGAAACTTTATCCAAGGTTGGCCACATAACCTTCATTTCACAAATTCAAATTAGGTTGGAAACTCAATATTCCCATGGTGAAAAGGAATGAGAGTTTACCAGTTAAAAACTTAACCATGACCAAACACAATGTCTTGGATCAACCACATGCTTCCTTAATTAAATTTAATTCTTCATATGAAGTGTAAACACTAGGTCGGCCAAACCTAATGAAAACAAAAATGAACATTGAAGTACACACTTTCTAAGATAACATGCAGATGCTCTAACATGCTTCATCATGCATGAGAAAACATCTTAGATAATTCTAGATACATCTACAGTAGGTGTAACAACCTTCAAACATAGAACTCCTTCCAACAATCCATCCAGACTATACAAACCCACACAACAATTGTAAAACTCAACTTCTAGAGTACCAAATATTGAATAACTTTTTCAGAATGTAGAGAAAACCAATACAAGACATATTCCATATCCACAAGACCTAAAACAAGATAGCGGAGGATTGTAGAGAAAAAACATTTCTTCTAGTCCATAGAAAACCAACTCTTCCAAAACAATTCACACACAAGTGAACACAACTTTCACTTGTTATCAAACTGGCAACAATAAATTAGGAGATATCACCAATAGATCACCAAAAAAAAACCTTTAGATTCACACAAGCATAGGATCAACACAAGAGAAATGTGGAGCACATTTTTAACACATACATAACTCTAACTTCACTCTTTATTAATTTTCTCAAAAGCACTTGGTAACCCATCATTTTAGCACATCTATAACATCATAAGGATAGCTCCATGTACTCACAACATCTCAAACAGTGTCTCAGCTATACATGAACACTCTACAATATACTGAATTGTGTTGACACCAATGACAACATTAATGACAACACCACCAAATTTACTCATACTTGTAACAATATCCCCTTTGTCATTGATGGAAACACATTATGTGAAAAACCATCAAAGAACACAACCTACACAGTATTCTAGGATAACACCTTCTCTTTCTTTTTCTACTACTTTCACATGACTCTCTCTCCCCCTTTGACATCAATGACAAAGACAAAAAGAGTTGATTACTCCCCCTTAGGAATACACCCATTCAACTAATACTACAACAAAAAAAACTTCTATACTCCCCCTACGGTGTAGACCCATTCATCAGTCTAGATGAATGAAGAATATGTGAACTCATTAGACTGATGCACTTCCATGTGCAGCTCCATTGGTACTCTTTTGATCATCCACACAACCAGCCCAATCTGCATCAATATAAGCACTCAAAGTGAAATCAACACCCTTAGGATACCATTAGCCATTATCTGGTGTACCTTTAAGATATCTAAATATCCTCTTTAGAGTTGTAACATGTACCTCTTTAGGATCTACTTGAAATCTAGAACCTAAAAATACTGCATGCGTAATATCTGGTCTGGTAGCAGTAAGATAAAGCAGCCCACCAATCATAGATTTGTATTTTCTCTGATCAGCTTTAGCAGATTCATCATCTTTACTCAACTTACATCTAATTACCATAGGAGTACTAACGGGTTTGGAGTCATTTAATCCAAACTTCTTCAACAACTCTTTCACATATTTTTATTGTGAAATGAATATCCCTAGTACCAATTTGATTTACTTGAAGACCAAGAAAGAAATTCAACTCACCAATCATGGACATTTCAAATTATTTTTGCATTTCTTCTGCAAATATTTTACACATACCTTCATTTCCTCCAAAAATGATATCATCAACATATAAAACCACTATCAACATTTTGTTACCTTACACTTTGAAGTAAATATTGTTGTCAACAAAGCCTTTGTTGAATCCTTGTTGTGTTAGGTATCTATCCAATCTTGTGTACCATGCTCTAGAAGCTTGCTTTAGTCCATACAATGCCTTCTTTAACTTACAAACCATGTCCGATTTTTCAAATAACTAAAATCCTTTAGGTTGTTTCATGTATACTTCTTCCTCCAATTCACCATTTAGGAATACTAACTTGGCATCCATCTGATATAATTTGAAGTCCTTGTGGGTAGAAAATGACAAAAATATCCTAATAGCTTCCATTCTAGCCACATGGGAAAATGTCTCTTCAAAGTCTATGTCTTTAATTTGTGAGTATCCCTTGCATACAAGTCTTTCTTTGTTTCTTATAACTTCACCATTTTTCTGATCAGGGTGGAGGTACATTCAACCAAGTTTTGAAAACCAAACACCAATTCAAAATCAAATAATTAGCACAACTTCCATAGGGTCAGCTCTATGGCTTTCCAATTCACAACTGAGCAACTGAAAGACCAATTCCTCAAAGAAAACTGTAAGAACACCCACTGATCATCCATATAACATCCATATTCCATCAAAAAGACATTTCCAAGCTTACAAGTAAGATTCATTTGTCAAAACATAGAAAAACATTAAGTCACCGTATCCAAGGGCTAGTAGAATTAGCCCACTTTTACAAAGAAGGTACACTTTAAACTCCACAAACCTTATGAAACCTTGGGGCAGCAATTAAAATGCCCAAAAACTATTAAATCCACAACTTTCATATTGAGAATCACCTTGCAACAAGACACCCACAAAAACCCTCATTTTTCAGCACGTTTCTTAGGGGTTTATTGAAAAGGTATACTCCAGGCTTCTAAAAATCTTACCAACTGTTCAAACACCTTCCAATACACTTAAAAATTCTCCAGAAACTCACCCACATCCTCTACCAATGCTGCACCATCATATTCCTTCTTTGAACCATCATCTTGCAATGGAAATTCACACTTTTCCACCTAGGGCATCACACCTTGACACTCAAATGAACACACCTGCATAAATTAGAACCCTACACACCTAAGAATACATATTTTGGTCCATTCCACTGAGATACATCAACTACAGAAGGTGGAATGGACCTTTTTCACATTTTAGGTGCCCTCAAAACCCTTATACAAAAGATACACAGGCAGTTTTAGTAAAACGTTTGTAAAATGTGCAAAACTCAATATTTTTCGCTCAAACCAGAAGCATTGGAAAGATAATTCATTTATCTATTCACCCATATAAGAAATTTTCAAAAGGAATTCCGTACAATTCTGTACCAGGCCTGAAAACAGTGAAAAATATGCAAAATCTGGAAAACACAATTGTTCTTTTATTGAAATTTCTCTCCAGATGCCTCCAACCTTCATTACCAACGTGGATAAATGTTTTTAAAGACATATTGAACCTTCCCAACCGAGAATAACTGACTTTTTAACTTCATTTTCACTAAATAACCTTTAAACTCTCTAATTTGCACTTTTCAACATTTTTGCCTTGACAACTTTTACACATTTTGTATTTTTTATATTTTTTGACTCAAATGACCCCAAACCAACTTGAATACATTTAAATAGTTTAAATAAACCTTATTAAACATAAAATGACACAAAACCACCTAAAATCTAACATTTGACTTTCTTTGTAAAATTCAAGCTTGGTGCTCACGCACCATTTTCATTCAACGTATTCCCTAACACCCATTTTGAACCAATTACATTCTTATTCATAAGTCTAGGAACCAATTCGCATGTTTGATTCTTCTCTATTTGTTGCAACTCTTCTTTCATAGCTCTAACCTAACTCTCATCTTCACATGCTTCACAAAAAATCTTAGGTTCTATTTTAGAAAGTAAACACATATTTTCCTCAGCTACTACTTTACTTATAGTCTTCACACCTTCACTCTTATCTCCAATTATCTAATCCTCCAGATGATTCTTCTACACATACTTGGGAGTCTTAATAGCAGGTTTCAAGGTTTGTTCTTCTTCAATCTATTCTTCTTCTTCTTCTTCTTCTTCTTCTTCTTCTTCTTCTTCCTCCTCCTCCTCCTCCTCCTTATTTTCTTTAGGTACTTGTCCACATATAGGACCATCAATTTCAACTTCACTTATCTCAATAGGTATGTGCATGTCCTCATCAAATTTCAAATTAGTGTTCTCAACAATCTTCCTCAATCTTTTATTGAAGCATCTATATGCTTTGTTGGTAGTTGAGTACCCAAGAAAAATTCCTTCATCACATCTAGCATCAAACTTCCCAAAATTTTCATCATCTCTCTTAATGTAACATTTGCTTCCAAATACCTTAAAGTACTTCATAGTAGGAGTCTTACCAATCCATAACTCAAAAGGAGTCTTTGTGTTGTTGCCTCTAATCTGAACTCTGTTGAGAACATAAATAGTAGTGTGTATTTCCTCTCTCCAGTACACATCGGGTACATTTGATTCTTTCATCATGGTTCTTGCAGCTTCCTGTACCATCTAGTTTTTTCTCTTAAGCACTCCATTCTGTTGAGGGGTTCGCAGAGTAGAAAATTGTATTTTTATGCCATGCTCTTCAAAAAATGTATTAAATTCACTAGAAGTGAATTTTCCACCTCTATTAGATCTCAAAAATTTGATTCTTAGGTTCAATTCATTTTCCATTCTTTCTTTGAACACTTTAAACCTATCCAAAGCATAAGTCTTCTCTATAAGAAAAAAAAACCATGTCATTCAAGAATAATCATCAATAAGGAGCATGAAATACTTGTCACCATTTAGGATTCCTATTCTAGTTGAAGGCCATAGAGGTCTATATGAATTAATTCCAACAATTTGGTAGTAAATTGCTCTTCCCCTTAAAACTACATCTTGTTTGTTTCCCTAACTAACAACTTCTGCAAATATTATTAGCAAGCTTTGTGATTCTAGGAAGACCCCAAACAACATCTCTTGAACTGATTTTGACTAGATTATCAAAGGTTACATGGTCCATTCTCCAGTGCCACAACCAACTTTCATTGACTTGAGATACAAGGCACTGACCATCAACATGCTTAAGCTAATAGATGTTTCCATGAGTTCTCCTTCCCACATCAACCATATCTCCATATCCTTTTCTAATTTCACAGGTATTATTCTGAAACACAAGTTTAAAACCATTGCTACACATATGTCTAACACTCAAATGGTTAAGCCTTAAACCTTTATATAATATATATTATCAGTTTTGTGTATTCCATCAAAACTAATTTTACCTTTCCCAACAATCTTTGCTCCTGAATCATCACCAAACATGACCAAACCACCATCATACTTTTCAAGTTTAGTGAACTTACTTTTATCTCTGTTCATGTGATTAGAGCATCCACTATCAATCACCCAGTAGTCTTCATCCTATCTAGCATGAAAAGCGGTGACCAAAGTACCTTCCATCTCATTCTTTTTGTTCTTTGAAACATTATTTCTTGCACATTTCCTAGGGTTAGTAGACATATTTATTCTCTAAAGCTAAAAACAAGCATTCACTATCATCACCCTCATAATCAAATTCATCATCAGAGATTCTAGCTTCTTCTTTAGTATAATATAACTTCTTGTATTTCTTATCCTTTCTATCTTTATCTTTATAATCCTTGTTCTTCTTATGTACAACTCTATTTAGACATCTTGAAGCATAATAACCAATATTACCACAACTGAAACATTTAAAGGGAAACATACCTTTCTACTTACTGGTACCTTTCTTCAACTTCCTGGTAAAATTCACTTCCAACTCATCAGAACCATCACTATCAGGATCATCCTCAGTCTTTGTTGCTTTAAATGCTATTTCTATATTTTCTTCTTTCTTTCCAAACTTTCTCATGTCAAATGTAGCCAAGGTGCCAAATAGCTCTTCTTTAGTGTATTTCTTAGGATCATACATTTGTTCAATAATTGAGATCTTATCATCATAACATTCAGGTAGGGTTATTAGGATCTTCTCAATTATATCTTTATTAGTCAGTTTTCCCCCTTGATTCCTAACTTCATTTGCTGAAAGTTCAACCCTCTGGAAATAGCTTACAAAATATTCACCTTCTTCCATTTTCAAATTCTCGTATCTGTGCTTTTTCGTTAGCTTCTTTGTCAATTTTACTCTATCATTTCCTTCATAAATATCTTCCAAATTTTTCCAAACTTCATTAGCAATGTCCAAAGAAAGAACCTTCTAGTTCACTTAGTTTTAGACAAAGCACTAAAAATAGCATACCTCACCTTTTCATTCTCCTCATAAGTAGAAACCTCATTTGTAGTAGTAAGACCACCCGTTGAAGAAACATACTTCGTCTCAATAGTATTCTAGGTCTTGTAACCAAGAGATATAATATATACTCTTATCTACACTTTCTAGTCACTATAATCAGATCCATCAAACATAGGGATCACCAACTTATGTGCCATAAAATCTTTGTCAAGCAATTAAGCTCTACACCAAGTAACCAAAGCTATGATACCAATTGTTAAAAGGTGTAGGAAAATTGAGAGGGGGGGTGAACCAGTTGTCACCAAAATTAATCTCAAAGCTTCAACACATCAATTTCACAACCACACTTTTTGGTTATTAAATATGAACATGAAATGTAGATAAAAAAAAGAAAAATCAACACAATGAGCACCATATTTTACGTGGAAAACCCAATAAGGGGAAAAACACAGTGTGGATTAACTCACAATATAAAGTGATAGAAAAATTGAATACAAAGGCTCACTGCCCAGAAGAGGACTCATTATCTAGAAGAGGACTCACTATCCAGATACAAAGGCTCACTGCCTATAGAAAGGACTCAGTGTCCAATAGGGAAGCTCACTACCTATTGATACCAAAGAAAACAAAAAATCCACCACAAAAATTTACACACATTCGCAACCTTGATTAGAAGATTGCAGAAACCTTCAGCTCACTGTTTTTAGGAATCTAACACAATGAAGTATTGCTAAGCCTCAACTCATTTTTGTACAACTCTACTCTTCACTTTTGGCTTACTTCATTACTTTGCATCATCTAAACCTTTGCAACTCGACTTGCATTTATACCATCTTCAACATTAGAAACTTTCTCCAAGGTCGTCCACATAACCTTCATTTCACAAATTCAAATTAGGTCAAAAACTCAACATTCCTGCTGTGGAAAGGAATGAGATTTGACCAATTAAACACTAAACCAAGACCAAAATCAACATCTCTAATCAACCACATGCTTCCTTAATTAAATTTAATTCTTCATATGAAGTGTAAACACTAGGTTGGCCAAACATAATGAAAACACAAATGAACATTCAAGTACACAGTTTCCAAGATAACACATGGAAACTGTAACATGCTTCATCATGCACAAGAAAAAATCTTAGATACTTCTAGATACATTTTTAGTAGGTGTAACAACCTTCAAGCATAGAACTCCTTCCAACAGTCCATTTGAACTATACAAACCCACAAAAATTCTGAAACTCAACTTTCAGAGTACCAAATGTTGAATAACTCTACCAGAATGTAGAGAACACCAATATAAGACATATTCCAAATCCACAAGGCCTAAAATAAAATAGAGGAGGACTACAGAGAAAAAACATTTCTCCTAATCCATAGAAACCCAACTCTACCAAAATAGTTCACACACTAGTGAACATAACTTTCACTTTTCATCAAACTAGTAGCAACAAATCAGGAGATATTGCCAACGAATCACCAACAACAAACCTTTAGATCCACACAAGCATAGAAGCAACATAGGAGAAATTTGGAGCACATTCTGAAGCACATTCTAAACACATACATAACTCTAATTTCACTCTTTATTAATTTTCTCAAAAGCACTTGGTAACCCATCATTTGAACACATTTGCAATATCATAAGGATAGCTTCATGTACTCACAACATCTCAAACATTGTATCAACTATGCATGCACAGTCTGCAACATAATGAATTATGTTGACATCAATGACAATATTAATGACAACACCACCAAACTTACTCATACTTGCAACAAGACCTTTGCATAATATATGCTTCATGGTGGTCCTTAATAGTTCCCTAGATTGAATGAGATATTGCATAGGTATTCAAATATAATGATAGCATTTCCATGTAGTCGATAGTCAAAAATGTAATATTTGGAAAGGTTAGCAAAATGAAATTCTTCGGGAGATCAATATATAAAAAAATTAATTTATTATACACTTACAATCATCCTTCACCATCATGATATAATCCTGTCAATCCTTATATAATGATTTTTTTTAAAATATATGAAAAACTTTGTGTATGAGAGTCCTAAAAATGGAAGTCTTTGGGTTTGCATGAGGTATGATTCTCACAACAATAAAAACTCTTGAAACTCTCCTTCATAAAATACATGGTCTTATGAAAAACATTAAAAATATTCATTTTACTTCATTTAAAAGGGGAAAAAGTAAAAAACCTAGCTATCTAAAGGATAAGGTAGAATTTAATGATAATTAAATAAAAAAAATTAGTATCCCAACCTATCTTCATGCCTAGGATGGCTAATGGGGAATGTGGAAGCGCTAAGAGGAATTTTTTGCACTAATTTATCCCCTTTTATAAGCTTTTTATATCCATGAAATTCCCCTTTTATAGATCCCTCTTATATAACTTCATTTTTGCATCCAAAGTGATTTTAATGATTTTCAAAAGGCTTCAAAAGTAGTTTTGAAGGCTATAACAACAATTTTAGAATTAATTTGATATTGGAATGGGGAGTGAGACTCCAGAAGGCTTAGTGAAGGGTTATAAGATTTTCTAAGATATTTATAATACTTGTGATCACTCATAAAGGATTTTGATATCAATTATTTGATTTTTCTATAATAATTACATTTTTTATTTGGTTGTCGTTTTGTAATTTCATAAATTTCATCCTATGCAATTTCACATTACACGAGTCTCCCCTTTAGATATTTATTAAAGATAATAATGCAATATTTATTTTATGTAACTTAAATTGAATTTTTATTTATTTAATCTATTCATTTCTCATTGTTAAGGTGGATTTATATTGTAGATGAAAAAAAATTTCATAGAGATCTACACGTTGCAAGGTGCTGCCACAATATTGTGTCACTTTTGGGATGTGCTGATTTTTGCCTAAATTCATTGTTTCTACAAAAAAAATAATGATTTAAGTCTTTAGAGGCTCCATCTAAAGGTTTTTAATTCAAGAGGGATAGATAAGACCACCTTAGATCAAACCCCCTTGGATAGAACCCATCTAGTATTAAATCATACCCACAATGGAGTCTCCTTCATAGCTATCAAAATGTTGGAAAAAAACCACATTTTCTTTACCTTTTAAGTGATTAAATAACATCATTTAAAAATTATATTTTGCAAGATTGTATCCCTTGAAATGAGCTTTCTAAAAAGTATAGGTTTGATATATTTTCATTTTATCATGTATTTAATTTTCAATATTTACTAAACATAGGTTTTTATCTGAACATCAAGCTCTTTATTGTGCAGAGCTAGAAAAATAGTAAACCATTGTAAAAAAAATTTAAAAAATACCCATTCCCTAGGTATTGATGTCCTTGTTTCACCCAAAAAAGAAAAATTTGATTTTGATATATACACAAAATGTTAGGTTGTACGACACACACACATGTAAAAATTATAGTTATGATGAATTCAAAAATTAATTTTACAAAATTATTCTACACAAAATTATGAAAAAATATCCTTTCCCTAGATATTGGTTTTAAGAATCTATATTTCAAAAATTAGAATTTAATACTTTATAGGAAAAAAATTATGTTGTATGACACAAATGTTACTTTCTGGAAATGTTATTTTTTTTTATCTAAAACCAATTATTAAAGGAGATGTTGAAAGATTCATGGTTTATTTCAGAAAATTTGAAAAAAATAATATTTAGAATCTGAGCAAAAATTGCCACAAATAACTAGTTCACATCATCTTCAAATTCTTAGTGGTTTAGTTGCTATAGGTCTTAAAAGATGAAGATTCCGTTAAAAATATTGATGTAAATGTCCATCTTGGGAAAATAGTGAGACACAGTATTGTGATTTCACCCTGTATCGACATCCCAAATAGATTCTCGACTGTAATAATTGTTGAGACATTACATTTCTAGCCTACTAGAAAATGTAATACCTCTACCAGTTGGAAAGCACATTGAGATGACCCTTGCATGCTTATACCTTTCTAAAACACTTCAATTCATTCACTCATTTAAATAATCTCTCAGCCTATTACTCTTCTCAATAATTTTTATATTCTCTTGCTCTCTCTCTCTTGCATTCTCACAATGGAGCTCTATTGAAGTTCTCTCACACAAAGCTTTTCATGTTCATCAACTCAAGAAGAGAATTGTAGGTTGTTAGTAACACCCTTTTGTTTTATTTTACATAATATTGTCTATGCAATCTCATCTTTATCTATTTACATTCTTGATAGGGGTTTCCCTCCTTTGTGAGGTTTGCTTCTATCATGTTTCTTTTCTTTATATTTTATACCTATCTTGATCTAGTTACCTAGTTGTCTGTGGAGGTGGAAATACTAAAGTGGAGATTTGACTAAGGCAAGCCCCTAAATAGCCCCAACAATTTTCCCTCAATCTTATGTGTGTAGGGATTAGAGATATTTCTTTATTGGAAGCTTCATTGCTTGGTCCATTGTGAGTGTTTTCTTTCCCTTTTCTTGTTTCATCATTAGTCTTTTATTTAGTTTAAATTTCTCTAGCTTCTTTCATGTACACTCAGGATACTGTAGTTGTAAGTAGTTTGAGGAACTTATCTCAAATCACAAGGGCCTTGAGTTTCTTTGCATGCTATAAAATATAGTTGAGACCAATGTACCTCCATACACATCAATCAATCTTGAGTCAATCCCAAGATACCTAGTTGGATATCACTAATAACTAATTGAATCTTTTGATGCCAAAGATATATGTGCTTATGGTGGACACTAATGCTTTTATACCTCTCATGTATTTAATAGATAACATAGACATTACATCCATCCCCCTTGTTAATACTAGATTTAATATATCACACACTCCTTTAGGGTACAATTTCCCCCTTGTACATGAATTTGTACCTCAAACCACTACTGCCATGACTAATCTTCCTCCCTCACCATCAAATCCCATTTTAAATACCCTATTGGAAAATATGGATCAAATCATGTCGCAATTAACTAGTTTAGCCAATGTAACCTCTCATTCCACCTTACAACCTTACTACCACCATTGTCCTTTGGCCCTAAATATCTTGAATATCCCTATTCCCCAAGAGTTAGAGGTTCCAAAAAAATTCAAATAGAATGGCAAAGGTGATATGTAGGCTCACATCTCATTATTCACTATCATGTGTAGCACTTTCCTCTATCAAGATGAGTTGTTAGCCAAACTATTTCTATGATCCCTTTTGGACACAACATTGGAAGCGTTTTTCTCCCTTCTTGACAATTATATTTTTACCTTTGAGAAATTAATCAACCAATTCATGTTGTAGTTCTAGGATAACATTGGGTTGGAGGTCACATTCACATATCTCATCCATTGTAAACATGGTGATTAAATGAGATTAACTAATTTTTTTGCTCGATATCAATCCTTATTTTCTCAAACCCTTTTACCCTACCCAATTTCAATGTTCAACATGTGTCCATGGGGAATTTGCAGTTGACACTAAGGGAAAAATTATTTTCAATGAAATATATATATTTTCCCCATTTATGTACTACGTTGAGGGATTATAAACATACAGTTGTGTATTATGGGGCTTCTTCCTCATATTCCCATCTCAATAATTGAATAGTTGTGTCTATTGTAGGAGAGTCGAGAAAGAATAAATCAATAGTGATTTTTTTTTTGCTCCTACTAAAAATAACACTATAGGGTGTAACAAGATTTTCACAAAATTATTTAAATTTTATGTGTGTTCTTAAAAAATTTATAAAAGATAATTTAATTACTATTTCAAAAGTCAAACCACTACCTAATGATAAACAATACCCTAGTTGGTATGATGCATACAATTTTTTTTTCAATATCACCATGTTTCAGGTCATGACACTAAGCACTATGTGTGTCTTCGACATTTAATTCAAGACAATAGAGACAGTAGTGCCATCTGACTTGGTGATGGAATAAAACACTCAAAAAAATTTGTGGCCAAGGCTAATAGCTAACTACAAATTTACACATACCCATTCTATCTCATTCTTCGAATATAATCACAATTACTTCTACAACTTTTAAATCTAGTTTTTATGAGTATGTGAACACAGTCTCATTCACTCCTATTCCTCCCGTAAGTTTTTTGGATAAGGTTCTTTACATAAATTTCACAACACATGAGTAACCCCTTAATAGATATCCCTCTCCCCTCTACATCCCTACTTGGGTCAAAAGTGACATCGTAACTGGTGCTATGGTTGACCCTTCCACCAAGGATACCATTATCACAAAGGAGACACTTTTCATTAAAGATTTACAAAAGGAGAAATATGAGGAATCAAAGGCTATGATCTATACTCATGATGGCCTTTTTGTACCTCCCATCAGTTCTATTTCTTCAATGGTCCTAGTTGGGCCTAAGTTTATATATATTCTATTTGTCGTGATTCACAAATCTAACCTATTCAAACTAACACTAGGCATTCCATGCCTAGTATTGATTAATGCAATCACAATGGTAGTTTATACAAAAAAAAATTGTGTCATGTGGGGGATTTTTCGATAGATCCTTTTTGGCTTGCTCTTGTTGGACCTTTACTACCTCATGGAGGCTTGATCTATAGGGTTTATTTTAGGTACAACTAGTGTCTCATCCCCTAATGTTTTCTTTCCTCCCTCATCTCATTCCATTTCTATGAAGGCATCTATGCATCCACAACAACATGCTTTGTCTCTTCTACCTTCCTCCTCAAGGTCTATGGATAAGAATTCTCCCATAGGTAGACCATTTTGTTTTCACAAATTGCAATCATGACCTCTATTCCTTCTATTGTGCCTAGCATGGGAAAAGGAAAGGCACCCGCATTAGTGAAATCTCAATCTTAGGCTTTCCTAATCTTGATTTTATCTACAATCCCTCATCCTACCTTGTATGATGGGGGAAGTAGGAAAACAAAGTTAGTTCTTCACATTTTGTTCTTGTGTCTCAATCCCTAAGGAATCCTCTCATTACTCCACTTGCTTCCATACTAGGCAAAGGAAAGGATTCTATAGTCAAGATATGGACCTTTGTTTCTGTGGCATCTCTCATTTCTCCTATGGAAATGGAGCCTATTCTTCCACCAATAGTAGCCATGAATATTACTCCATCGATGGAGGAGGATATCCTAGAGTCTTCTCAGATTCCTATTCTTGGTAGTCATAACCATCCAAATTGACTTACATGTGAGCATATGAATCACCGGTGAGCATTGGTCTGAGAGTGAGATACCTTGTAGAAGACTGAGGATGAGCCTTCTTCCTCTATTTGTGCTTTTGTCTTTGACCCTAGTGGCTCTATTTCTATTCCTATTCCAATTCCTATTGCTCTAGTTTTACTTTCAAATTCCTTGATGGATCCTAATGAACCTTACCCTAAGAGGGTTAAAGTGTTCATCACTCCCTCTTTGGAGCCTCCCTTAATCAATTATTTACCTGATATTCCTATTGTTTTTAAGCTCATGGATATGCCTAACATCAAGGTCGTATATTTTGTTTCTAATGGAGCTCCTAAAATTCTAGATAATTTTCTCATTCTCCATGGGTTTATTCTGTATTTTAAACCCTTGTCCCCATGAGTGAGTAGGGTTTTAAATACTCAAATGTTATAATTGCACGTTGACCTAATATGTCGGTCTCTAGTTCCTTAAGTCATCTTTTAAGCTATAGTGCCTATTGGTTTACCAACCCCTTTGGTCAAAAGAATCGATCACCAATTGTCTCATGGACCTTAGCCTTTCCTTAAGTCGGGTTTTATTTTTTCCCCTAATGACTTGGAAACTAAGTCACTCACCCTTAAAGGTCATATCATTGTCATCCTAACTAAGGCCTTTTATTAAATGCTAGCATTTCCTTGTGTGTTGGTTTTGAGATTCGAGGATGTGGGATGAAATCTTGGTCGTACCTCGCTAGCTTATGGGCAGTAAATGCTGGCGGATTAAAAGTAGCGAGGTTGGAAAAATAAAGATGCATGTCCTTGTACAATCATGGGGCCTAGTCTCCACTACTATGCCCACCATTTGAAGCACTTAAACAAATGGCCAAGAGAAAATCTTGGGAATGATCTCTGGTGTTCCCCACTGGTTCACTAGAAAAAGGTGAATGTCTGTTAAAAGCAGCGAGATCAACGAGATCTTGACATGTTACCGGTCTACTCAGTTTGAGAGATGGGTGGAGCCCACTGATGGAGAAACTATCATCCAAGATGAATAAACACCATTGGCTGAGGACATGTTAGTGAAGCACCACTGCAATTCAAAGTCGGTCAACCCAATGCAAGCCATTTGATTTTCCATCTAGGCATAAGATCGATGGCCTATTTTAAAACTTGAAGAAATTTCACATGATAGTCATTTTCACTCTGTAACTAGAAGATATTAATGATACACTCTCTATGAGTATGATCAAATTGATCTCCATTCCTGTGGAGACTTAATTGCTGGTAATCATAAAGAGCAATATGCAAACTTCCATGCACTTGCAAATTAAATAGTGATAATAAGCATGCCAACGAATTGCCCAATTTGTGTATGTTTTTTCTCCATTTAGCATCAGTAATCAATAAATAGAAGTGGTGAGTTGCTATTCTCACCATAGCCATTAAGTTATCCAGTTTCCAATTTGTTGTAGAGAGCAAAGGTTGAGAGTGTGTTCTTTCTGGTTACACAATGAGTAAGCCTAGTTTCCCATTACTTCTAGTATGAGGGTCATCTCAGCTCTAGTCTCAGAAGCCCCACAATGGAGACCCCATACATGAAAAAACCATTCAAAAGGATACTAGGGAGAGGGAACCTTCACCGGTGATTGTCAGATGTGGTCACCAATTGAAAGACTAGGTTGGGAGCTTGAGGGAGGCGGGAACAAAAAGAGATGAAGTTGTCGAGCCCTCTATTAGAACTCAGTGGAAGCTTTGGTATGGCCATGGCTCATTTAGTTGACAAAATTCTCCCATCGATGTTATCGACAACCCGTTAGAAACTGAGATGAAAAAATATTCCAATTATTGTTGGTATCTGGCAACCTTGGGCCGAGCTCTATCCGTTGAGGTAGGAGTGTTGCCTATCCCTCATCTAGCGGTTAGGACTCTGAATGGGAGAGACACTACTATGGTGAATAGAGATATGGTTGAGGAAGGGGTTGAAGTCTCATCTCCAACCGTTGCTATTACTTAGAGCGGCCATGTTTACTGGGGTGTGTGTTGCTAGCAAAAGGTCTCCTAGTGTGTGAGAAGAAGGTGGTGGGAAATTAGGTTTTGTGTTGATAATATTTCTGGGGTTCTCATTTTCTCTTCCTATGTGCATGGCACAATTTTGGAATGTTGGGTGTTGACTGTGTACCCTCATGGCAGTGTGGGAATTTGTGTTGTTGCTTGCTTGGAAATGGAGGAAGATTTTGGAGGCACTTTACTTCCTCCTTTCGACAACTATGGTAATTTTAGTTTTCCCCATTCTCAATAGAATTATCATGTGGGGATTTTGAAATACAATTGAAATGAAAAATGAAATGACTTTTTTGTATTTGGAGTTGCATTTGAGCTGGTAGCTTGTTTGCTCGGTTACCTTATAAAAGGGAATTCAAGCCTCATTTGCAGGGAAGGGGAATTTTGGTCAAGTTTCAAGTTGGCTACATATCTGGGTAGAATATTAGGTGTAGAAAAGAGATAATGAATATAGCAGTTGGCTTGTTTTGACCTCTAAAGCATGTATGTAATTATCTTAAAAGGTTTTATAGAGATGATTGATAAATAGAAGTAAATGTATAATTTTGATACATGTGCTCTTTTGATGTGAATTTGAGTAAATTTTGAATGGAATATTAATGATGCTTTTGTTCATCTTCGTACATTTTTTTTAATGTATGTCTTTGTTTCTGCTTTGATTCAAGTAATCAATTGAAATTCTCAAATGGGGTTGTAAATTTACAATTATTTGCAAAGGATTTGATAAGCAGTCATGTATTAGATAGGGTGAGCTCCATAATGAAAAAAAGTTGTGAGAGTAGTCCATTTCATTAGATTTAAAATCATTTATGTGTTACTAATCTTTGTATATGGGACTCTAATGCCCAATGTAACAAGACATTGGTCTATTTTCAAATATTCACATAAAGGGTTAATCAAATGTCTATCCAATGACCAACTTTTGAAGTCAGAATTAAAATTCACTTTAAAATTCATTAATCTTTATGCATGTATGTGTCAATCATCATGAGGAGTGTCTTTGTTTTGATGAATGGGTAGCAATTTACTTAGAGATAAGCCAGTCTCATATTAATTATTGCATAATTATCCTTCATTCAAACCAATCTGTGAAAATGATGTGTTTTATAAGGTATACTTCAAAATGCACACAACTAGGAACACCCTCCTTGGTCCCATAGAGCCTAGACTATAGAAGATCTCAGTCTTTGACTGAATCTTGTTAGTTGGCCATTCATCATAAGGGTCTTGAGAATAGGAATTGGGTATCCCTTAGAGATTCCTTAGGTGCATTGGAAAACACCAACAGAATGGTGACTCCACTAGGGAATGCACTCAAAAATTTAGTTGCAAATTGCCTTGTCAAAGATTCATTCAAATCTTGAAGAATCAAGCCTTAAGAGTCATTACATAGACTCATATTATTTTCCATTCTATATTTAGTTCAAGAATATTGAAGGAACTTAAGCATTTGTTGCATATGAGAATCTTTTTTTAGATAATTTAGGAATTCAAACCTGGAAAATATTTTTTTGCAGCAAAGATATAAGGATTTGAATGTGAGTCTCTTGTTGGAGATGACCCAGAATGAGATTTCCTCTTGAAATAAGTTCATACTTTTTGATGTTTATTCCTATATGAAAGGAGGTGGAGAATCTATCCAAAGAACTAGTTCAATTGTGAATAAGATTCTTGGATTTGTAGAATTTTTCGTCAGGGAGAAAGGATAACAGTTACTACGAATTTCCAGGTATTCTCATAAATCTAGAAAGAACATTATTTCGTTTGAAAGAAGTTTATGAGAAATATTCAAGACTTGAGATCACAAATGATTCCCTATTAGGTGAATTTGCATTAGGACATGGAATAACTCTAATTCTTTTCATACTTCTAATGTGTAAAGTCTATAATCATTTGAGAAGTATGTCATACTTTTGAATTCTACCCTTAGAGGATTTCCTTGTGAAGCATCAAGTAAAAGTATGCAGGGTCGACAAGTTGTATCAAGCCCTCAAAGGTATTTTTTTCTCGAAAGGTATATTCCATTGGTTTTTAGTGGCAATGGAGGTTTCCCCAACCTGATTCCTAAGAATGTTAGGAAATATTTTCCCAAATTCACAAGGTAAAGTTTAGAATCATCTTCTAGACATCTACAAACATTCATAGATGTGATGGGGAATTATGAGGTGAATCATGAGGATGTTTTCATGAATCTCTTTGTTCAATCCTTGAAGGATGATGCTAGGGATTGGTACTCATATTTACTATCAGGTTCCATAGCTTTGTGGAATTAGTTTATGAAAACTTTTGTTGAACAATTTGGTGAAAGGGTGAATCCAAGTATGGTGAGGAGAAACTTTATGGAGATCCATGTAAGTGGAGAAGAATCGGTCCCTGCTTTTAACCTTAGGTTTGCAAAGGAAATCAGGGAAATTCCATAAGATATAAGACCACATGATGCAGAGATTTCAGTTGTATATCTAGGAGCATTTGATAGTAATTTGAGCTTCTTATTAAGAGATAAAGAACCTGTCACCTTACAACAAGCTTACCAAGAAGCCATGAACATCGAGAATAATTTGAAATACTCAATCATGAGAGGACCTGTAATTGCTAGTAGTAGTTCTAGTAGTATCCCAACTATTGAACCAAGTAGATTAGGAGGTAAAAGGGTTTTCGAAGGAGGGGAGCTCATGGATGTCATATCTATTTCACTCCCAAGAAATGTAGAACATGAGCAAGCATCAACATCACACCAACCAAGGATGGGAAGGTATGATTTATTTCTCTCTATCAGAAAGTTATATGAAATAAGGAGACGTGCTAATGAGTCACAATATGACTTATTTTCAAGATTCATGGATGTTTTGAGGGAGATACCCAAGAGTTTTAGGCTTAGTGATTTAATGTATATTAATTTGTTTTGTGAAGCCTATATATTAGGATCAAGCTAGTGGCCTAAGATTCAGAAGCCTCATAGCCTTGGTCAAATAGTAGATTATATAAATGTTGTGGAAAACATGGAGTATGGTAATATGCCCTTCTCTATATCTCAGGATGTGGGCAGTAATTTCCATGTTGAAGAAGATCAAAGGCTAAGATTATTAGATCATAGAGAAGCATCAAAGTTAGAACAATTGACTATTGAGTGTTGCAATTTCACCAACAACCTAGAGGTGGGAGTAAGTAGCAGTGAAGAGGATCAAGAGGAAAAATGTGAAAATGAGGAGGTAGTTCCTAATTACCTTCCTTAGGATGTCATAAGTTGTGAACAAACATGAGAAGTGTAGGATGAAACCTCATAAATTGATCCATTTAGCATTTATTCTACACTAGTCAAGAAGGGAGTACACCTAGCCTCAATGATATGATCCAAATGAGGAATGAAAGTGAAGAGATTGAATTTATGCAATCTAAAATCGAATATGATTCTTCTTATGAAGTAGAGATGGAGTCCCTTTCTTCCAACAAGGGATATGTTAATAGTCTTGAAGGTGTATGTTTCCTAGGTAGTGAGCAATTCTCTTCATGTGAAGAATTCTCTGAATATGGGTCAATTGTTGCAAACACAAATGATGAGGAGGTTGAAATTGTCTCTCTTTATTCCTCAAGTGACTACAATGATTTTGAGTATACTAATAATCATATTTTTTGGAATCTTGACATTAAAGATGATGAGATACATCCAATTAATGCATGGAAAAATCCTTTATTTAATGATATTCCTTGGACAATGAGGTTGCAAATGATAATCCTTATTGGTGTAGAAGAAATCCTCTTTTTGAGGATACCTCTGATGAGTATCTTACAAGTATTACCATTGGATGTGTTGTGGATGGTCTAGATAAAGATCAAAGTGATGCTAATGTTGGCAATTTTTCCCTTGAAGATGTTACCTTTGACTTATTGATTCTCCAACCATCTAGAGGGTGTGGGGATACAGATACTGATGAATCCATTTACATGCATGTGATTGAACAAATTGTGCTTGACAAGTATGCCTCAGATTCCTTGGAACCTAAATGTGACAATAGCTCAAATGGTAAAGAAGCTCATGAATATGATGTCAGCTTTTGATGTGGCATGGGTATACAAAAGGATGTAGTCAATTGTATTGAATCTCCTATGGTGATGGGCTGTGTGATTGAAAAGGAAATTGATATGTCAGTGACTCATGTTCCATAGGATGATTGCATAGATACTCAGGAAACATTATTTGATGTTGAAAAGAAACAGTTGTTTAATGATCTTACAGAGTATGCAAATATTGCAGCACTATTGTATCCATGTGAGGAACAATACAAAGAAATAAGTAATTAGGGGAATATTACAAGTCAGCATGAGGCTGTAGTGGAGTTCTTTGTAGACGCTCCTTATCTAATGGACTTAATCATGGAAATTCTTTCACCTCATGAAGTTAACACTTCTGGTACAAGTAGAATGCCAATAGGCCTGATCATGTTGTCTTTTTTGAATTCATAGAAGACTTTCCAAGTTTAAGCCAGAGTGTCTATGAAGTTTTTAAGTTTGATAAGTAAGTGGAATATGATTTTACGCCTCACGACAATGTGGAGTATGAGGGATTCATCTTCTTGGTTTCATTTGACGATTCTATGATGGAGAGTAATAAGTGTGGCAATGTTATTCCAAGTGTCATAGGCAGTGTTGATCATGATGGTGTTCATAACCTAAAACCACGTAATACTCATATGAACCTACTTCAAGTAAAAAAATCCAAAGTATTTATAGAGGAAAGAATTACCCTAAATTTCGGGGACCTGGGCCTCCACCTTATGGAAATAACTTGCAATGTATATTTTGTAAATAGTGTATATATTTTGGTCTAGTTTTTTTTCCTTCTACTAGGTCTACTTGCCTTGTCTGGGTGAGTTCATTGGTTTTGGTCTTCTACCCTGGTCTACTTCAACCTGAGATTCTATTCTCGCTATATCCACTAGGTATACGTCCCCAAGCATGAGCCACTGATGGAGCTCCTAAAATTCTAGAGAATTTTTTCATTCTCCATGGGTTTATTATGCATTTTAAACCCTTATCCCTATGAGTGAGTAGGGTTTTAAATAATCGAATGTTCTAATCGCATGTTGACCTGCTATGCTAATCTTTGGTTCCTTAAGTCATCTTTTAAGTCACAGTACACATTGGTTTACTAGCCCCTTCGGTTAGAAGCACTAGTCACCAATTGTCTCATCGATCTTAGCCTTTCCTTAAGTCGGGTTTTATTTTTTCCTCCAATGACTTGGCACCTAAGACACTCACCCTTAAAGGTCATATCACTATTAGCCTAACTGAGGCCTTTTATTAAAATCTAACATTTCCTTGTGTGTAGGTTTTGAGATTGAGAATGTGGGATGAAATCTTGGTCATACCCCGCCAACTCATGGGCAGTAAATGCCAGCAGGTTAAAAGTAGCGAGGTTGGAAAAATAAGGACACATGTCCTTGTACGATCATGGGGCCCAATCTCCACTACTATGCCCACCATTTGAATCACTTAAACAAATGAACAAGATTAGATCTTGGGAACGATCTCCATCGTTCCTCGCTGGTTTGCTAGGAAAAGGTGAACATCTATTAAAATTAGTGAGATCAGCGAGATCTCAACATGTGGTCTAGTCTACTTAGTTTGAGAGATGGGTGGAGTATGCTAATAGAGAAATTATCATCCCAGATGGATAAAACCAATGGCCAATGACATGTTAGTGAAGCACCATTGGAATTCAAAGCCGGTCAACCCAATGCAAGCCATTTGATTTTCCATCTAGGTGTAAGATCGATGGCCTATTTTCAAAGTTGATGAAATGACTTGTGATAGTCGTTTTTACTCTACAACTGGAAGATATTAATGATACAATCTCTATAGGTGTAATCAAATTGATCTTCATGCATGTGGACAATTAATTGACAACAATCATGAAGAGCAATCTAAAGACTTCCATGGACTTGAGAATTAAAGCCCAGTTTGCACATGTGTTTTTTCCATTTAGCATCAGTAATCGATAACATCAACTTTCTCAATAAAAAGAAGTGATGAGTTGCTATTCTCACCATAGCAATTAAGTTGTCTAGTTTCCAAGTTGTTGCAGAGAGTGAAGATTGAGAGTGTGTGCTTTCTGGTTGCACAATGAGCAAGGCTAGTTTCCCATTACTTCCAGTACGAAGGTCATCTCTGCTCCAGTCTCAGAAGCCCCACAATGGAGACCCCAAATAGGAATAGAGCATTCACGAGGATACAAGGGAGAGGGAACCTTCATCGGTGATTATTAGATGTGGCTTCTAATTGAAAGACTAGGTCAGGAGCTTGAGGGAGGTGAGAAAAAAAAGAGATGAAGTTATTGGGCCCTCTAGCAAAATTGAACAGAAGCTTCGATATGGTTGTGGCTCATTTGGTCAACATAATTTTCCTATCGACGTTACCAACAGCCCATCAAAAAATAAGACATAAACTAATTCCAGTCACCATTGGTATCTGGTAACCTTGGACTGATCTCTATCCCTTGAGGTAGGGGTGTTGTCTATCCCTCCTCTGGTGGTTAGGACTTTGAGTGGGAGAGACGGTGATGTGGTGAACGAAGATAAGGTTGAGCAAGGGGTTGAAGTCTCATCTCCAACCCTTGCTATTACTCAAAGCAGTCATGTGTACCAGGGTGTGTGTGTTGCTAGCAAAAGGTCTTCTAGTGTGTGAGAAGAAGGTGGTGGGAAATAAATTTTTGTGTTGATAAATATTTGTGGAGTTGTCATTTTCTCTTCCTATATGTGTGGCACAATTTTGGAGCATTGGGTGTTGACTATGTGCCCTTGTGGCAGTGTGGGAATTGGTGTCGTTTCTTGCTTGGTAGTGGAGGAAGATTTTGGCAGCACTTTACTTCCTCCTTTCGGTGGCTATGGTAATTTTGGTTTTCCCCATGCTCAACAGAATTATCATGTGGGGATTTTGAAATGGAGTTGAAATGAAAAATGAAATTAAAGTTTTGTATTTGGAATTACATTTGAGTTGGCAGCTTGTTTTCTCCCTTACCTTATAAAAGGGAGTTCAAGCCTCATTTGTAGGGAAAGGGAATTTTGGTCAAGTTTCAAGTCGAGTACATATCTAGGTAGAATATTAGGTGTAGAAAAGAGATAATGAATATAGCAGTTGGCTTATTTTGAGCTCTGAAGCATGTATGTAATTATCTTGAAAGGTTTTACAAAGATGACTAATAAATAGAAGTAAACGTATAATTCTAATATGTGTGCTCTCGTGATGTGAATTTGTGTAAATTTTGAATGGACTATTAATGATGCTTTCATTCATCTTCAAACATTTGTTTGAATGTATGTCTCTATTTCTGCTTTGATTCAAGTAGTCAATTAAAATGCTCAAATGGGGTAATAAATTTACAATTATTTGCAAAGGATTTGATAAGCAATCATGTATTTGATACGGTGAGCTCCATAATGCAAAGTTATTGTGAGAGTAGTCCATTTCATCAGATTTAAAATCATTTTTGTGTTACTGATCTTTGCATATGTGACTCTGATGCCCAATGTAACAAGAAATTGGTCTATTTTCAAATATTCACATAAAGGGTTAATCAAATGTCTGTCCAGTGACTGATTTGAAGTCAGAATTCAAATTCACTTTAAAATTCATTAATCTTAATGCAAGTATGTGTCAATCATCATTAGGAGTGTCTTTGTTTTGATGAATGGGTAGCAATTTACTTAGAGATAAGCCAATCCCATTGTAATTATTTTATAATTATCCTTCAATCAAACTGATCTATGAAAATGATGTATTCTATAATTAATACTTCAAAATGCACACAACTAAGAACACCCTCCTTGGTCCCATAGAGCCTAAAGTGTAGAATATCTTAGTCTTTGACTGAATCTTGTTAGTTGGCCATTCATCGTAAGGGTCTTGAGAATAGGAATTGGGTATCCCTTAGAGATTCCTTAGGTGCATTGGAAAACACCAACAGTTTCTTAACTTTATTCCACTTCTAATGAGAGGATTTTGTGTCATCCTCTTAAGCAAAAATTAGAGCATCCTTCAAAGGATGGTCGTAAAAATTATTCTTCATCTTCTTCATCTTGTCCTACTTTTATTTTTTTATTCTTCTAAGGGAGGAGTCTCCTTTTTCCCTAAAGTTTGTCACTATTCCTCCTCCAAAGGTTAGCAGTACCTCTTCGATTCATTTCTAGACTTATCAATCACTACACTCCACTCTGAATAAGATTATATTAATATCATTGGAGGAATTTCCCTTTCTATCATCCATCTTTGCTAGTTTAATGATGCTAGCATCACAAGAGCTCATGTATGAAGATGTTGAGGAAACTTCCTCCTTGGATCTTATTGTAGATAAGTCACTAGGCCTTGCTTTGTATGTCTTCCCTTTACAATCTTATCATCCCTCCCTTTACAATGATATAGATTTTAAGCAGGATGACTAATTAGAGGTGTTGGACTAGAGCAATACCTCTTCTTATCTTTAGATTATATTTGTGTGTTTTATTGTGTCCCCTCACACTTGTTTGTTATGTTTGTACTCTCCACTAGAAGACCCTTAATTCCCTTACATAGGTACTTGGATACAAGAGAGAAAATATTTCATGACTTCTTTTATATGTTTCATCTTTCTTCTATTTTTCATAAAGTTATTTTCTTTTCACACTAGGGATGATGCAAAGTATCAAGGAATTTAGTCCTCTTCTATGTTCACCTATCCTTTTTTTCTTCATGTGCTCTTCCTCTTGTTCCAATATATTTCTAGGGGTGATGACAATTCATATATTTTACACTACATATATATACATATTTATGATTTGTTCTAACCCCAAATAATTGGATCTCCCTATGCTTTCAATCTCTCTTCTTTCTCTTGATGTTGTGGATTCTATGTGTTATCCCTCATGTGATAACATTCCATGGATACATCTTTCTATGTATGGCATGCAACTACATCACTCTCTATCTTTTTTCTCCTTAGAATGACTTATGCTCCTCTATGTAGCAAATATAATTCTAAGGGGGGGCTATCATATCAGATTATTCTTAATTTTTAAAAATATTTCTGAAAAAAAATATGATGTATTAGGATCTCATCATCTAGCTTGGGAGAAACTTGAATAGATCTATCTTTTATCTTGATCTCATTTTCTAGATCGGGGGAAAATTAAATACTTTTTTTTCTATGACTATCCTACAACGTAGTTTGTAGTGCAACCACAAGCTATTAGCTTTCCATATGGTCTCTAGCATAACACAACTTCCTAGCCATACTTATCAATGATTTCTTTATGTCTAATCATATTTTTCATGTCTATTTTTTTCATTTTTTCCTAACATGTTTGTCTATAGCTAATATGTTTGTGGTGAATTTGCAATCATCTTTTTAGGATAGAAGACCCATGTCCTCTTTGTGTCCTAGCTTGGATTTATAGTCACATATATTATTGAAGACCAATGTCCTCTTCACCTAGGGTATATGCTCTCCAACCTCTTTCTCTCTCTCCTTTAGCTCACATCTATTGGAATGCATATTCTCACTAAAGTGGGGGAAAAAAGTAATGTTGTAAATTGCATCCTATGAAATTCCACATCACAGAAGCCTCTCCTTTACATAAATTAAATAAATTAATGTATTATTTAATTTTTCTAACTTTAATTTAATTCTTAATTTCTTAAACTATTCATTTTCGATTGTTAAGATGAATTTAAGTCAAAGAAAAAAACACATCATGTAGATGTTTACACGTTGTGTGAACATCTTGAATAGCTTATTGACTACAGTAGTCATTGAGATGTTATGTTTTCCACCTACCAACAAATGTAATGCCTCTGCCAAATCGTAGGCATGTTGGGATGACCTTTACATGCTTATACCTTCCTAAAACACTACAATTCATTCATTCATTCAATCAATCTCTCAACCTATCACTCTTATTTATCATTTTCCCATTATCTTTCTCTCTCTCTTACATTATCACAATAAAGCTCTCTTCAAGTTCTCTCTCACAAATCTTGTCATGTTCATCAACTCAATATGAAGAGAATATTAAGTTTTCAATAACAATCTTTTGTTGTTATATTTTATATAATATTGTCTATTCAATCTTGTCTTCATCTATTTACATTTTTGATAGGGATTCTCCTCCTTTGCAAGGTTTGTTTCTATCACATGTATTTCCTTTGTACGTTCTACCTATCCTAATTCTACCTAGTTTTCCATGAAGGTGGAAACACAAAAGTAATGGTTTGACTAAGGTAATTCCTTAAATAGCCCCAATAATTTTCCCTCGGTCTTATGTGTGTGCGTATTGGAGACATTTCTTTGCTAGAGGATTCATTGCTTAGTCTATTGTGAGTGTTTTGTTTCCCTTTTCTCATTTCATCATTCATATTTCATTTTAGTTTACATTGTACTAGATTCTGTCATTCTCAATTATTTTTTCCTACACTTTAAGAGTTCCAAGTAATCAAAATTAATAGTAGTCACCTTGTTCTTTTCTAGCACTCCTAGTTTTCAATCCACATGAGATGTTAGTTCATCATGAAGACATTCAGGAATCACACCATCATCCTTGGTGGAGAGCTTCTCAGACTATCTAGAATACCTCTATGACTCACTCTTTCTATTTCTAGAACTCTCACCTTTTAATTTCACATAAAATAATAATAAAACTCTATCACTTTATCTAGTCACTTGAGTTGTGATCTTTGAGGTAGTTGAGGACTACTTTCTCCTTAATATCTCATCATCTTAAGGGTAGAAAATATGCTCCTATACAAATTTTATTCTCTATGTTGCAAGTACGATGGTGTTTTCATTGATGTCAATAGGTTGGTGTTGGACCATTGATGTCAACTATGTGTTTATAAAGGTTATTGCATGATGAAGATGTCGAGGATATTAATAATATTATGAAAAAGAGGAAAAAAGTGGTGTGCAAGTGTTTAGAATAGGCTCTACGATGTTCTCTGCATTTCTTCTATGTTTATCTACACAAGAGGGAGAGAAAAGGAAATCATAAGAAAGTGTGTTAAGAGCTATTGTGTTGTCTTTGATGGTTTTTCACATCATGTGTTACCATCAATGACAAAGGGGAAGATTGTTGCACGTATGATGGTGTTGTCATTGATGTCAACTATTTATTGAGAAAGGTTATTGCATGATGAAGATGTCGAGGATATTGAGAAAATTGTGAAAAAGAGGAAACTAGTGCTGTGCAATTGTTCAAAATGTTCTCTGAGATGTGCTCAACATTTATTTTGTGTTGATTCTATGCCTATGCAGATCTAATATTTTGTTCAAGGTTTTCAGTAGTTACCATGTCTAGAATTTGGGCTTCTAGATTGCTATGGAGAGAGATATTTTCACCAGTGTGTGCACCAATTTTTCAATGTTATTTTCTTCATATTTCTCCGCGTTTTAGTTTTAGGTTGTCCAAATATTAGAAGTTTCTTATAATGTTTGTATCTTTCAAAATTCAAGGTTTAACTTAATTTTTTGCAATACAGTGTGTGGTTCATACATTAGTGTGTGAATAAGGTTAACCAAATGTTCTAGGTTGAAGTATTTTGATGATACAAGTTTGGATAAATTCCTTTTTAGATCTTACATGGTTCATAGATTATTCTAGGTCGCGTTCAAGTGAATTTTTTTTTCAAAAATTTTAGATTGATTTAAGGAAGTGTGTACTTAATTTTTTATGGTGTTTAATACGAGTATTGGCTGACCTTGTGTTAACACTACATGAAAATCTTATGAAAGTATGTTGAAGTGTGTTAGTATTTATTTGGGCCCTAATTAAGGATTTATATGGGTTTCCTTCATTCCTATCCACTATTAGAATGTGTAGGTGCCAACCTAATTTGAAGTTTTAAATGTAATGGATAGTTTCCAACCTTGGAGAAGATTTTCAAGGTTTAGGATGATATACATAAGAGTGGTGTTGTTGTAATATGTAAGGGAGAGACAAGATAAATGTGAGTTATGAATGTGATGTGAATTACAGAAGTATAGATGCAAATTTGAGTAGAGCAACACAAATTTAAAAGTGTTGGATTCTTGAATGTAGTAAGCTAAAGGTGTCCACAATATTTCATGCAAGGCTATGAGAGTGTTGGAGCATTTGTGATGGATTCCCTATTGCATTGATAATTTTTTCTCTATGTAACATTTCTCTTCTATCTTCTTGTGTATCTTTTTGTGGTAGTGAGCCCTAGATGTGAACCTTTTTGGACACTGTGTCCTATTCTAGCAGTGATCCCTTGTACCAGTTTTGAAATTAATTATATAGTGATCTAATCCCCATTGTGGTTTTTCTCATTAGTATTTCCATGTAAATATGGTGTTCTCTTGTGTATGGTGTTGTTATTTCAGTCTATGTTAACTACATTTCATGATTAATCACTTTAATAGAATAAGGGTTTAATGAATACTTGTGGATCTAATTATTGTAGAGGGTTTTGATTTTTTAATTTTCTACAATTTATTCACCCCCCCTCTTAGTTGTCTTTTTCATTCAAAAATTGGAATTAGAGAAAGGTCCCTTAAAGAAGAGCTTAACTACTTGGGGTAGATTTGGGATGGCGAACAAGATAGATTGCCCTAGATTTGATGTAATGGACTATGCATTTTGGAAGTCAAAGATGTAAGGATATCTCACATCATATGGATTTGATATTGGAAAGGAAATAAAGACTTAATATTTTGCACCTCCAAATGGTCCAAGCACAAGTAATAAGATTGAGGCACATGAGGTAAATGCTAAGACAAGATTTATTCTAGTGAATAGTCTTTCAAATTTTGAATTGGTTAAAGCGATGAATCGTAAGACTACTAAATAAGTTTTCAATAAGCTTGAGAGAATTTATGAAAGAGATGACAATGTTAAACAAGTAAAGTTGTAGAATCGAAAGGTACAATTTGAGACCCTATAAATTTTTGAAGATGAAACAATTACAACCTACTGTAGATAGTAGATGAGTGGGTGAGTTCAATGAGAGATATTGGTGCACAAGTCAAAGAACCTAGGGTGGTAAAGAAAGTTCTTAGAACTCTTCCTAATTCATATAGTGAAAAGGTATCTACTATCTAGAGGAAGTTGAAAATTTTAGTACTTATTCTAGAGATTAGTTGATTGGTTCATTTAAAATGAGAAAACTTGGTTTGAAAAATTGTACAAAAGTGGAGACTTCTTTTAAGGCTAGAAAAACAGAAAAGTTTGAAGATTCAGATGGTGATGATCTTGATGATGTGGAAGCTAACTTTGTAAAAAGGATGAAAAAGGACATTGGTAAGTACAAAGGTAAACTACCTTTCAATTTTTTTAGCTGTGGAAATATAGGTCATTATGCTTCAAGATGTCCAAAAAGAGTTGTGAACAATAAAATTAAGGAGAATAAAGGAGAGATGATTAAAATAAGTTACTATGTCAAAGAAGATGTTGGTATTTCTGATGGTGAATCTTATTATGCTAATGTTTATGAGAATGAATGCTTGTTCTTATCTTTAAAATATGAATCTACTTCTATTAACTCTAAAAGTTGTGTGAAGCAAAGTGTTTTGGAGAAGAAGGATAAGGTTGAAGGTACTTTGGTTTTTCCTTTTCATGTTAAATAGGATAAGAACTATTGGGTTGTTAATAGTGGTTGCCCTAATCACATGACCAAAGAAAAAATTAATTTTGTTAAATTTGAAAAGTATGATGGAGGATTAGTTAAATTTGGAGATGATTTAGGAGCTAAGATTTGTGGAATAGGTTCAATTAGTTTTGATGGAAAACATAATACTAAAGATGTTTACTATGTTAAATGCTTAAGCGTAATCTTTTGAGTGTTGCAAAAAAATGTAGAAAAGGATATAATATTATGTTTAAGGATGAAATATGTGAGCTTAGAAAAGGGTCGAGAACTGTGATTGTTGTTGGTAACATGATAGATGGAAATATCTATCAACTTAAGATTGTTGATGGTCATTTCTTTATGTCTTAGATTAATGATAGTTGGTTATGGCACTAGAGGATGTGTCACACAATTTTTTATAATTTTTGAGAATCATTTTAGTTCATGCAGTGAGAGACCTACAAAGAATCACAAATTCTATCATTGTTGTTTGCAAGAATTGTTAGTGTGGAAAGAAAATAAGGACTAGTTTCAAAAGAAAGGAACAATTTGCTATCAAATTACTGGAATTAATGCATATATATCTTTGTGGTCCTACAAGGGTCAGAATTCTTCAAGGTGACAAGTATTTCATGCTTTTGATTAATGATTACTCTAGAATTACATGGGTTACTTTTCTTAGAGAGAAATTTGATGCACTAGATATATTCAAAGCATTTAAAGCTATGGTTGAAAATCAAATTTTTGAGGGTTGACAGAGGTGGGGTATTCAGCTCCAATGAGTTTAACATGTTTTGTGAAGTTCATGGAATAAAGACATACTTGTCTACCCCTAGAACTCCTTAGCATAATGGAGTGGTTGAGAGGAAAAATTGGACTATTCAAGAAGTTTCTAGAACTATAATGAAAGAAGCAAACCTACCAAAAGTCTACTAGAGAGAAGAAATTCATACTACTGTTTACACACTTAATAGAGTTCAAGCAAAAGCTAACAACACAAAGACTCCCTACAAGTTGTGTTATGGAAGGATTCCTACTGTGAAGTACTTTAGAGTATTTGGAAGCAAGTGCTATATCAAAAGAGATGAGGAAAATATAGGAAAGTTTGATGCAAGGTATGATGAAGGTATCTTCCTTAGATATTCTACTAAAAGAAAATTTTACGGATGTTACAAAAAAAGGCTAAGAAAGATTGTTGAAAGTGCAAATATTAAGATTGATGAAATTTTATAGAATTCAATTGTATTGGATCAATATGTCAGATGAACCTGCCTATGGAGAAGGAGAAGAAGAAGAAGAAAAATATGAAGAAAGAAGAAGAAAATTATGAAGAAAAAGAAGTGAAGAATGAAGAGGAAGAAGCTCTAGAAAAGACCCTTAAGACCCCTAAGTATGTGCAAAAGAATCGTTTAATGATCAATTCATTGGAGACAAGAGGAAATGAGTATTGACTAGAAGTAAAGCTATAGAAGTTGAGGTAAATCTTTGTTAACCTTCTAAAGTTGAACATAAAATAGTAAATGAGAAATGTAAAGATGAACATTGGATAAAGGAAATGGAAGAACTTATGAATATTCAAAAAAATCAGACTTGAGAATTGGTTCCTAGACCAAAAAACAAGAATATAATTGGAACTAAGTGGGTATTTAGAAATAAACTAGATGAGAATGTAGAAGTGGTAAGGAATAAGGAAAGGCTTGTGTATAAGGGCTATTCACAAGTGGAATAAATAGACTTCGAGGAAACATTTTCTCCAGTGGCTAGGATGGAAACTGTCAGGATGTTTTTTGTATTTGCAACATACAAAGACTTTAAAGTTTATCAGATGGATGTAAAGTCTACTTTTATGAAAGTGAACTAGAAGAAGAGGTTTACATGAAACAACTAGAAGGATTTTAGTTGTCAGATCAACTAGATACTATTTGTAAACTGAATAAGGCATTATGTGGATTGAAGAAAGATCCCAGATCTTGGTATGTAAGATTGGTAGATATTTGATACAACAATGATTTCATAAAGGCATCACAAATAGTAATCTTTAATTTAAAATTGAGGAAGAAATTTTTTTCATAGTGGTTGAGTATGTGGATGAAATTTTCTTAGGAGGAAATGAAGCTATGTAAGAAATTTGTAGATGAGATGCAAAAAGAGTTTAGACGTCAATGATTGGGGAGATGAATTTTTTCCTTGGGCTACAAATCAATCAAACAAGAAAAGGTATCTTCATTTCACAGTAAAATTATGTCAAAGAGATGTTGAAGAAGTTTGGAATGGAAGAATCCAAACTTGTATGCACTCCTATGGTGACTGGTTACAAATTGAGAAAGGATGACGATTCACCTAGGGTTGATCAGAGAAAGTATAGATCTATGATTGGTGGAATCCTACATTTAACTACTACTAGACCAAATATCATGCATAGAGTTTGTATTGTGGCTAGATTTCAAGAAGATCCTAAAGAGATAGATATTACAACTGTGAAGAGGACATTCAAATATCTAAGAGGTACTCAAGATTATATCTTATGGTATCCTAAGGATACTGATTTTACATTAAATGCCTATACAAATACATATGGGGTTGGTTGTGTTGATGATAAGAAAAGTACAAGTGGTGGTGCATTCTTTCTTGGATGTAGATTGGTGTCATGGTTAAGCAAGAAACAAAATTTTGTTTCTTTATCCACTGTAGAGGCTAGTTACATTACAACATCTTGCTACACACAAGTATTGTGGATGAGATAGACATTAAAGGATATCAGAGTAGTGTGCGATAAGCCTATATCTATCTTTTGTGATATTACAAGTGAAATTAACATTTCAAAGAATCTAGTGATGCATTCAAGGACAAAGCATATATCAATTAGGTATCACTTTTTGAGAGAGAATGTTATGGAGAATGAGGTAAAGATTGAATATGTACCTACAAAGGATCATATTGCTAACACATTTACTAAGTATTTTTCTAAGGATAATTTTGAGTATCTTAAGGAGAAGTTGGGGTTTATTTCTGCTCCTTCCTTGAACTAGGTGCATTTCGAGATGCATTAGTCTAGTGGATCTATGGATTCATTTCTTTTTTCAACTAATGTTGGTGGCTACCTCTCAGGGAGAGTAGGAAGTGGCTTGTATTTTCATTGTTGCAATAAGGTATGTTGTCATTGTTGCAGAGTTTTTGATTTTATTAGGTGTACTCCTAAGAGGGAGTATTCATAGAATCAAGTATGTTGGTTCAGTGTCAAAGGGGGAGAGCACCAGAAAAAAAATTATACTTTTCTATTGATATCAATGTGGGAGAAAGAATCGTGTGAAAAAGTTTATCTACATAGGGGGAGAGAAAAGGAAATTATAAGAAAGTGTGTTCAGAGATGTGTTATCTTTGATGGTTTTTCACATCATGTGTTTCCATCAATGAAAAAGGGGGAGATTTTTGCAAGTATGATGGTGTTGTAAGTGTAGACACCGAAATTTGGTTTTAGGCCTGTGACTTCAATATTCTTCATAATTCATATTCTTCATGGTCATGATTAAATAATGTCAATTATTTAATTATTCTCTATAGTCCTCAATTCTTCTATTAATTAAATAATCTTAATTATTTAATTAATTCACATTTTTCTTTATTCTATCTAATTAATTAAATAAACAATTTTTATTTAATTATGTTACTAATTAACCTTATTCTTCTTGTTAAATTAAATAAATCATTATTTAATTTACCTTTATCATATTTCAACTATAATTAAATAAATTCTTTATTTATTTAATTATTCATTTAAAATTCCTTTATCACTTAATTAAATAAATATTATTTATCTAATTATTCTTCAAATATCGAGTCTTGAATTAAATGAATTATTTAATTCATTAATTCTATTTTAAAGCATTCTTCTATATTTTAGATATTTATGTGAGTTATCTAAGTATTCACTTTTACTCGACTCAACATCTATTTTAATCACTTAGTTAACTCTTGATTTGATGTCTGAGTGGCGTTCTCGAGTAATCTCTTCGTCAGATCATTCAATCGTCTAGTTCTAACTCATTTGCATGTACATGCGGATTAATTAAATATTCTTATTTAATTAATTAAACCTTGTGCATGCATTTGAACATGAGTTGCTTTAATCAATCTTTATCTTTGTCATGTAAAGATATTTCTTCTGTTTTCGAATACCGAACTAAAGATTAAATCATTTATTTAATCTTTAATTCTATTCCTAATTTGTATCACTCATGTCACTACTGACAGTTATTAGAATGCATGTCTAATTAGTCAATCTCAACTGTTCATTGATCTTTCGATCTTGGCCTATCATTTGAATAATCAATATTCTATAAATTGATTAGTCATTCTTCATTCCAGTCTCTTGCAAAATCTTATGACTTTTGAGAGCACTCAATCTTGAATCTTCGATATTTTGCTAATCATTATCTTAGGCTATACTTGCATGAATTACGAGAAATCTAAGGGAAATTATACTACACAAGCAAAATGGAGAAGGGCAATCGAGATGAATCATGGAAATATGTTTGAAATTGGTGAGATTGTTTCAGTTTGTTTACGTTTTACTTTCCTTTGTTCTTTGTTGCTTAACATTAGAATTGCATATTAGATTTTAGTATTGCATTGCATGTTTGCTTCTAATCTATTTCTTGTGCACTTTCTTGGCATTACATTTGGTGAACCCGACGTGAAGACACCATCTTCACAAATCCATAGACTTTTATTTTTGATTTTTGCAGGTTTTTCGTACGGAACGACGCATCAATTTGACGAAGCAACGCAATTGATTTCATGAACTGCAACTGACAAAAGAAATGACGCATCTGACTGTAACACAATGACGCAATTGACTAGTAAAACTTTATTTCTATTTTCAGAAATCTGAAATTTTCAATTGATTTGTGTGTTACTAATATCTGATTTTCAACGTGTGGCCTTTTGGAGTTAACAAGCCTTTGCAAGATGATTGACGAAGAGGATAATTAAAAATTACTAATGAGTTTTTCTGTAGGACGCTTGTCGAAGACCCTAGTTAATTTTGAAACAGATTGTTTGGTAGCGTAACAAATCTTTTGTTTGGTTTAAAATTAACAAGTGTCTACTGTGTTTGGTGCGAAAGCACAAATCTGGTTACCTTCATGACTTCATACATCGAAGTATCCTCTCCCCTTGCACATCCATGCGATCCTAGGTGTAAGAGAAATGGTTACCAACTCTAGAATTTGGGCCTATTTTGGTGGGAAAAAGTACTAACCCCAGGACAACTCAGACCGGTAGCACCCTAAACCCAAGGGACTTCCAGTCGGTATATAAAAGTGGGTTCTTGGGGAAAACCCAAGAATCACGAGTATGGTTCTGATGAGATGGATTCAAAAGGGGAATCTCGCCGTATGGATCAAGCCCCACGAACGGAATGCCCGTACTAAATACATTTTTTTTTAGAGACCAACCTATTTGTGGCCATTGCTTGGTATAGTGCAGGGTACAGTATCATGCCTGAAGAGACTCACTACTAATCCCCTTGGGTAGAGATAATAGTTCTTGGGAGGTCATTACCCAAAGAATTCAAAATTGGTGTGCTCAAAAGACGTTAATGAGCCATGGAGGGGAGCCAATGCCACCAAATTTCTAAGCTATCCGCTCTTGAGAAGGAAAGGTGTTTATCACCAATCCGGGGTATAAAAGGTGGGCTATACCAAGTATACAAACCCTAGGCCTTTGGCCTATTAGGATGTGCTTGTCTATTATCAATTTAAATGTTCTTTGAGTCAAAAATCAAAATTGAAAACACTTTTTTCTTATGATTGTCTTTGATTGCCAAAATTTGATCATGAAAAACGGAGTTAGTTTAAATCTCATCACTGAAAATACACAAAGAGTTGCAACTATTCACCAGAAGGTCGCAATTGATTTTTAGAGTCGCATCTATAAAAACTTGAGTCACATCTATTATCAGGAGTTGCATCTGTTGAAATTCGAGTCGCATCTGTTATCACGAGTCACATATGTCTAGTGTAGAGTCGCATCTACCAGTTTAGCTCGCAATTGCTTTGCGAAAACTGCATACGTTATATTCTGAGTCACATCTGTTAGAAGGTTAACTGCATCTATCAAAGTCACACTGAACTTTACTAGAGAAACACAATTGATCACTGGAAAACCACAACTATTAACTTGAACTGCATCTGTGAAATCTCGTGATGCATCTGTCTGATTATTAGAAAACCAGAATTCATAGTCACTATCCAGTCGACACGATTATACCAGTTTCAGTTGTCTTTACAAAAATAGTCCTTGAACAGAAACCTGAAACAATTTGCTCAATTTTTGTATCCTTTAGGTTCATTTAGTCATTACCATAGTTATCTTAATTCAGAGTTTAGTTTCATCTTAGAATACATATTACCTTGCATTAAACTTCTAGACAGATCACTTTTACAAATATTAGGACTAGTTCACCATCTACACTCTAGAAAAGTCATAGTGTCAATGAAATTTGTCATTGAACCTAGTTTTATCAGTATATCCTTTGTCCTACATAGAGTCCTCCTAGCTCATCAGTCTAGTTAGGAAACTCAACTTGTCTTTGATCCTCATCCTACATTGGTTCCTTGACTTAAACTAAATTGACGCCTTGGTTATACTTTAGCTATTTGGTCCCTTTTTCTTAAGGTTTATAGAATTGATTATTTTAGAACCTTGCTTAGACCTTGCATCTTTAGATCTTAGGATAGTGTCATCCTAGAACATTCCTTATTTTGCATAGACTTTGCATCTTTAGATCTTAGGCTAGTTTCATCCTAGAACATTCCTTATTTTGCATACGAAAATCCCAAAAAAACATAGACTACGGTCATACTGTTCATAGATATAGTTTTGTATTTCCCACATATTGAGCTTGTCTTACATGGTTGAAACTAGGTCTAAGAGAAGAGAGAGAGAGAGAGAAAAAATGTCAAACCCAAATGAATTCATCAATCTATTTTCTTCAAGACCTCATAAGACTCTATTAGACAAATTCACCACTAGAAACACTCAAGGACATATTGCAGTAGAAGACATAGAGGCTACCGCTCAGGACCCTGAGTTTTCCTCTTTTGTAGCTGAGTACCTAGCAAATGATCGACAACGATACTTAGCCAAATTGCTAGCTGAAGGCACTACCTTACCTCCAAGATTTGATATCAGCACCTTACAAACTAAACCTACACAAGGGACAAATACCATGACTACTAGTACTACTATACCTCAGGTCAGCACAACTATGCCATCTAGTACACCTACATAGAGTATGACAGTCCATACGTCCCCCATTTTGTAAATCTAGCATGACATCGGGATTTAATTTCACTATAGGGGCTTCATCATCCACTCCCTTTGGTCCTCTTGTTGGGAGTAAAAGACCTAAAACCTCAGCCTCTACACCTTATGTCAGTGTCACAAGTTCACAATCAACAGTCATACCAAACACTAGTATCACGATCACCACACCATAGCCAACGGCCATACCTAGTGCTCTAGTCACTAGTACTATACCACAGATTACACAAACAAGGGGGATTCCCTCCTTCCAATATGGCAATTAGAATCCATTCATGCAGTTTCTAAGTTAGAATGTACTTTCCCAAACTGGTACTCAGAATCCATTCACACAGGTTCCAAATTAGAATTCATTCTCTCAAATTGGTGGACACCAATCATTTACATAGATTCCCAATCAAAACCCCTTTTCCCAAAGTGGTATTCAGAATCCATTTACACAGATCCCAGGTCAACACCAATTTATGCAAATTCCAGACCATAACACATTTACCAACATTCTGAATCCAAATCCACCTCAAATGCCAATGTTCAATCGAAACCCATCACGAGACTTTGGATTTCAGAACACATACACGGATCCGCATAATCCCCCTAGCACATCTTTGACCCAAGTTGACGTCTTACAAACACAAATGCATGCATTACAAATGCAAATGGATAACATGTCGGTGTCAACTAAGATATCATTTTCGACAAAGGACATATGCCCATTCCCCTTTGATAGATCATTGTACATGACCCCTTTCCCTCACGGATATATCATAGTGAATCTCCCTAAGTACAATGGCAAACGAAATCCAATAGAACATATAAGGGAATTTTCTACCATATGCATAGATGTTGCTTATGACCCCACGTACCTTATGAGACTATTTCCAAGAAGTCTTGTAGGAATTGCACTAGAATGGTTTTCAGGTCTAGATTCTGGCATTAGATCTTGAGGTGAACTGGTTGAGAAATTTGTGGAGCACTTCTCCTTCAACATAGACCACAAGATAAATATAGCAACCTTGTGTCACACAACGCAAGACAAAGGGGAAACATTCATTGCTTTTTTCTAGAGATGGAGAACTATAGCTAGTAGGTGTCCTGTTGAGATACCCAAAAAACAAAAAGTTACAATGTTTCAAGAAAACCTTCATGCAAAACTTAGGAGTAACTTAAGGGTACATTGTTGTACATCTTTTTCAGAACTAGTGGAAAAAGGGGTTATAATAGAGAAGGATCTCATCGAAAAGGGGGAACTCAAGACATCAACATCCAATAGAAACCCGATCGTACAAAACACCCCCACTGACAGAAACAGATTTTGGTCTCGCAACAAAAATGTCACCAATGATGGGGTGGTTGATGCTAAAACGCTACAAGCAGCACCCTTCCTCACATTACAAGGACCTCATACTTTCTCCAACACGTTTAATGTTGTCAATCAACCTCCTAACGTGGTCCAAAATACTCAACATCCACAACCAAGAATATTTCAAAAACATGAGTTCACTCCCTTAGGGGAACCCATTGAGTCAGTGTTCAAACAACTGCTAAAACATAATCTCATACAACTGCAGGAACCAAGACAATACGATCTAGGACAATTTAAACCAGCTTGGTGGGATGATAATGCCTTTTGTGATTACCATAGAACTAAGGGACATAACCTACAAAACTGTTGACAACTGAAGAATATCATACATGATCTTGTCGAAAAGAGAATTATTGAAGTTAGTGGACAAAAATAGAAGTCATCAAACATTGATCATCAAGTATTTTCTAACCCACTACATGACCATGGGAAAGGAACTGTCCCCAGTTCGAGTACTAAGACCAATATGTCAGCTAACTATGCCAGTGTCAAGCACGATTATAATAGTGGAAAAATAATTCACTACCTTCGTGTTGCCGATGAGAATATCAATACCATTATTATCAATACTAATCTTGAGTGTGCGGTCAATACTCGTCGTACTAAGTTCACTATTCAAGGCCCTCCATCGCAGCAAACACCCCAACCTTCCAAGTTACAATATAACCTTCTTGACCAGCTGGGGAAGACCCCAGCCCAAATCTCAATCTTGGAATTGTTGCGTATTTCCCCTGAGCATCGATCTATCCTTGATAAGGCTTTACAGAACACCACGGTCCCTAATGATCTTGATGTCAATCGTTTCCAGGAAATGGTGGGCTACTTGACCAATAATCACCATGCCACATTTTTTGAACAAGACTATGCAACTGAAAAGATGAACCACAATAACCCTTTGCATCTAGAAGTCCTTGTTGATGACACCAAAGTTAGACGAGTTTTGGTAGACAGAGGAGTAGGGTTAAATCTATGTACTTTAAAACTAATTAAGGCTTTAGGTATCTCAGAAGCATGCGTAGACATGACCAAGAGTATTGTCATTAAAGCTTATGATGATGAGGAAAGAAAATCAAAGGGAGTCATAACACTTCCTATCAGAATTGGTCTTGCGGTGATGAAGACAAAGTTCCAAGTCTTGGATCTCACCCTTCCTTATAACCTTCTGCTAGGTAGACCATGGATTCATGCCATGAAGGCGGTCCCTTCCACGTATCATCAGTGTCTTAAATTCCCTTACAATGGCACCAAAATAACTATAGATGGCGATCTATATCCTTTCCAGTATTGCACCAATCTAAAGGAAATCCCCCAACGCCAAGTGCCAGTAAACCAAGAGGCCTCATTGTCCAAATCATCCTCCTATGTTGATCCAACCACACTCACTTGAACATTTATTTCACCCGTAGTTCCTACCACTCCTAGGGTTGAGATCCAAGACAAGGGTTGTGGAGAGTATTACATGAAAACTTCTTATTGTGTTAGCCATTTGATTCCTCCTAAGTCATACGGTTTACCTACATTGGATAAGAGACAATCTATGGTCACTATACACATTCCTCCCACAACAACTTTTTCTAAATGGGGTGAATTAAGCAAAGAGGTTGTAAATACAGAAGATGTCACTTCTTGGCTGTATAGGGAAGATGATGAGAAACCCCTCTTACTTGCTCATATTCCTACAAATCTATATGGAAAGGGTTTCAAAATCATGCAAAGTAAAGGATATGATGGACAGAGTGGTTTAGGCTTACACCAAGATGGGAGGATTGAACCAATATTTGTTTCTCAGTGCCAAAAGGAGTAGGGCTAGGGTTTCAACCAATTCAAATTGGTGTTTCTAGTACCCCATTACCCTTACTTGAGGAAGTAAGTGCTTCATAAGATATTAAGACATCTCACGAACCAGTGGACCAATATCATTGTGACCCCCCCGACTCTAACGATTGAGTGGGATTCCTTATCCTCTACTTCTTCCATGGACCTCGAAAAGTTATTTTGAGAACTTGACTTGATGTGAAGTTCCTCACCAAATCCCTTAAATTCCTATCAACCAAAGAAAATGACAAAGGAGGAGTGGTTTAAACACTACTATTGGGAATCACTTGATCCTACCTCTTGGCAACCTGAGCCACCTATTTTCGATAGTCAAACCTTGGCATTAGGCCCACCTATCCATCCACCTAGACCCAAACCTAAGAGCAAAAAGGACCTGGTACAAGACTTTTGTAACCACATGAATAATTCAATCTTTACCTTGACTCCATTAAACTTTGATAACTTTGATGATGACATGCCCTTATTCTATCCCCAACTCATTGATTGGGACCAACAAGACACACCCGTCTTAGACATTTTTGAGAATGACAAAGCAATTGTTGAGTTCATGGGATTACGAGAAGGCATACCAAAATATGATCATAAGGTTGGTTTTACTATTGACTTGGACAACAAAGCATATTTTGGGGAATCTGTTCAACCCTCCAGTCACAAAAATGAGAAAAAGAATAAACAAGATAAAAAGGATGAGTCTCTAGGTGAAAACCAAAAGGCACCTTTAGACAATGAAAAAGTAAAAAGAAAGGATGCGTCCGAAGGTGAAAACCTCTCTGAGGCACCTAAGGATGCAGGTTTGAACATTCTCCCCGTTGCACAGGAAAGGTCACCCATGCTTGTTGAAGAATCAGTAGACGCCAACATAGGTACCAAAGAGAATCCTCGACTGGTTCATTTTGCAGCGTCATTGACAACAGAAGAGTAGCCAGATTTCCATAACTTCTTTGCACAGAGACAGATAAATTTTGCTTGGTCATATGCCGACATGCCGGGGTTGGATCCTGAACTTGTTTTACATCATTTTCCCTTATGACCAGGTGCCAAACCAATGAAAAAAAAATTGAGAAAAATGCATCCACAGATTGCTTTATTAGTCAAGGCAGAATTCAAGAAACTCTTAGACATTGGTTTCATCAGATCTATCGACTATGCAGATTGGATTTCCAATCTTGTACCAGTCACTAAACCAACTGGAGGCATTTGCATCTACACTGATTTTAGGGACATCAACAAAGCTTGTCCTAAGGATGACTTCCCTTTGCCTAACATAGACATGATAGTTGACATGAAAACAAGATATGAGATGTTGTCCCTTATGGATGGATTTTCAGGATATAACCAGATCAGAATTGCAACTGAAGACCAACCTAAGATAGCTTTCACTTGTCCTTAGGGAACGTATTGCTGGAATGTTATACCCTTTGGACTCAAAAATGTTGGAGCAACCTATCAACAGGCCATGACTACTATCTTTCATGATCTAGTACACACTCTTATGGAGGATTATGTCGATGACCTTATTGTAAAATCCAAGACAAGGGAAGAACATTTATAGGTTTTAGACAAGATCTTTCAGAGGCTAGAGAAGTATAAAGTAAGACTCAATCCAAAGAAATGTGTGTTTGGAGTCAAGTCGGGGAAGCTGTTAGGTTATATCATTTCTAGACGAGGCATTGAAGTGGATCCGACTAAGGTAAAAGCAATCATGGACATGCCTCCACCTACCAATCTTAGTCAACTAAGGACATTACAGGGAAGGTTGCAATCTATCAAAAGATTTATAGTGCATTTAGCAGATAAGACACATCCTTTTCAACATCTACTTAAGAAAGGAGTACCCTTTGCATGGACAGCTAGATGTGAAGAGGCTTTTCAACTGATTAAAGAATATTTACTCACACCACCTGTCTTAATGCCACCTGTTGAAGGAAGACCATTGAATCTTTATATTATAGCAACCCATTCATCACTCAGAGCATTGCTTGCACAGAATGACGATGAAGGTCATGAAAGGGCAGTCTATTATATCAGTCGGACTTTGGTAGGTTATGAGCTCAACTATAGTACCATTGAACGTGCTTGTCTTGCAATAGTATTTGCTACTCAAAAATTGAGGCACTATATGCTAAACCATCAAACAATGTTGATTGCTAAAATAGATCCTCTGAAATATCTCCTCAGCAAGGTAGCATTAACAAGACGACTGCCCAAATGGGTTATGATACTTAGTGAGTATGATATCCAGTATATAGAAAGAAAGGCTATTAAAGGACAGGTCATTGCTGATCAGTTAGCTGACTTACCCATGCAGGCAGATCATCCATTAGTTGCAGATTTTCCTGATGAGTTCATATTCACAATTGACACAAACATAACATGGAAACCGTACTTTGATGGCTCACATACAAATCGTGGTTTAGGGGTTGGTATACTATTTATTACACCACATGGTGATTCCATCCCTAATTCATTCAGGATTGCATTCCCATGCACTAACAACATAGCAGAGTATGAAGCTCTAGTGATGGGGTTACGTATGGCAGTCAAGTGGAAAATTAAGATTTTATAGGTATATGGGGATTCTCAACTGGTAATCAGATAGGTAAATGATGATTATGAGACTAAGGATGAGAAGCTTGCTCCATACAAGTGCATGGCTAATAGCTTTAAAGAGTACTTTGACAAAGTCGAATTTCATCAAATACCTCATATTTTAAACAGGGAAGCAGACGTTATGGCTACAATTGCATCACTTCTTGACATTCCTAACAACGTGCCTAAGTTTGAGTTCTTGGTAGAACAACTTTTGGTCCCAGCCTATGATATCCTAGATTCTGAAATGGTGTGTGACATTGTTGGTCTTGATTCCCCATGGTACAAAGAAATCAATGATTATCTTCATGTCGAAGTCATATCCACTGGCCTATCAAATAACCAATGTAGGACATTCCTCCTCAAGTTCATGGAGACTTGATACATGCACCAGCACAGGAGCTCCATCCTATAACGTCACCATGGCCCTTTGCCCAATGGGGACTCGAACTCATAGGTAAGATCCATCCCACATCATCTAATGGGCACAAATTCATTATCACTGCCATTGAGTATTTCACAAAGTGGATTGAAGCCATTCCTATGACATACATTACCGACACACATATTTCTAGGTTTATCCTGAACTATATCATCTGTCGATATGGTGTCCCTCAGTCCATAATCACTGATAATGGTCGTCCATTTAAGAACCAATAAGTCTACCACCTGTGTGATGAATTTCATATCCAACATCACTTTTCCACTCCATACTACCCACAAGGTAACAACCAAGAAGAGGCATCTAACAAGACCATCATTAGAATCCTCAAGAATACTATCAATGATGCTGGTCATGACTGGTATTTACAGCTTAACCCTGCCTTATGGGCTTATCGTACAAGTATCTGTACTCCCACTAGTGCTACTCCATATTTACTTGTATTTGGTTTTGAAGCTATTCTGCCTATTGAGGTCAAGATTCCTTCCCTAAGGGTATCCCTGAAAGGCCACATTGATGATGAAGAGTACTGAGTATCAAGACTCCATGAGCTAGAATTCCTAGATGAGCGAAGACAGAAGGCACTAGACCATCTTCAAGCATATCAAAATCGCCTTTGTTGTAGCTATAACAGGAAGGTATTGAATAGAAACTTTGACATTGGTGACCTGGTTTTAATGGAGAACCCAAAGAATCAAGCAGAAAGAGAAAAACTAGGAAAGTTTGAGCCAAATTGGTTAGGACCTTATGTTGTTACAGAAGGTTTTGGATCAGGAGCGTACCAACTCTCTACTCTTGAAGGGGAACCATTGTCCTCACCAATCAATAATCAGCATCTGAAGAAGTTCTACGCATAGCTTCTGGGAGCCTTTGTCTTAATTGGTAAAAATACAAAAAAATCACAAAATCACAAAAAAATTGTTATCAAGGTGATAACCTAGCAAACAGGCATCTTGGTAACACAAAAAAAATTAGATAATCTAGAAAATAGTAAAGACAAATCATTCGTCCAATAGTGAAAACCACTTTGGTGGTGCTTTGGATAGGTACCATGGTGAAAACCTGGCAAACAGGCACCATGTGTAGTTAACTTTGCTCCTTTGTCTACTATTATTCTAATCATAGTCCTTATCATTGTACATAGTCCACTCCCTTGTACATATCCCTTATCCCTGTACATACTACCTATCCCTGTACATATCCCTTATCTTTCATACCCATCACTTGTATATACCATTCGTAATAAGTGGTAGTCTTTCCCATGACTTGGAATGATTGACATCAAGTGCGTTTCATATCCCCTATTTTACCTTATTCATAGTCAATTGGTCTTGTACTCAACTGGGGGAAAACACTTGACATGTGTCACATTTGTTCTTACATTGGTTGTGTTGAAGACGTAAAATGATGGAAAATCCACAAACATCACAAAATGACCTGAGAAAACACAAAAACATCAGAAAAATTCAAAAAATTCAAAAAAATCAAAACATTTCAAAAATCCAAAAATAGATTCAGAGTCAATCGCACTTATTAGTCTTTGTCGTTTGTCAAACTATGTTGCCTCTGTGACTGGATGTAGGCAAGGTCATCTGCCAATGTGCCCCCAAGGCATTAGGTTAGTCCGTTTAGGTTTGTCTGTATAAATTTATGACTTAATCCATATGTCTATATGACAAGGTCTTTGGTCGTGTTGAGCTACGAGGTCTCTGTGTGTATAACGTAGGCAAGGCCATCAATCGATGAGCCCCCAAGGCCACACTAGGTTAGTCCATTAGGGTTCATCCCATTCACTTTCACACACGTCTTCTATTTGTAGTCAGTCTTGTCAGTCAAGTCAAATCAAACTACGAGGTCTCTGCATGTACATCATAGGCAAGGCCATCAATCGATGAGCCCCCAAGGCCGCACTAGGTCAGTCCTTTAGGGTTTTGTCGTCACACACAGTCAATTGTCAACGCATCATCTCAAGTCATGCATCAATCTGGTGAACAAGTCAGGAATGTCTCTAAGTCAAATCAAACAACTTTCCAAATGAAACAATCAAAATAAATCAACAAATGTCTGCTACAGGATGTGTCCTTCTTGGAAACAGACATCATCATCATGGAAATCAACCTGTATCTTGTTTAGGATGAGTCCTTGAATACTGATATCAGTAAAATAATTTATGTCTTATACAGGATGAGTCCTTCCTGCATAATTGACATTGTCAAACAATCAAACATAGCCTTACACAGGTTATCACATCAACGACATCTAACTCAACATCTTATATGATACATGTCTTTCTGAAACTAGGCTTTGTCATGCCTTATACAGATAGTCATAACATCGAAACCAGACTCAAAGTCTTATCTAGTATGTGTATCTCCTAAAATTAGGCTCTGTCAATCAATCCTTTTATCAATCAAAATAAATCAAACAAACAAATCAAGTTTTGGAAAATATTTTATTGGCTTATTGACTTTATGGCTTATTTATCTTATCATTTATCGTGAATTGATGACTAGGAATTATGTTACTAGCTTTCTCAATGATGTCCCATGAAGGATTTAGAGAAGCAACGATGTATCAGAATTTTGTTTTCTCTGACTAATGTTTGTTGACTGTCTTTTAAATTTGATTTTGAGTCATGTTACTAGTTTCCTCAAGGATGTCCCATGAAGGATTTAGAGGAGCAATGATGTGTCATGACCCGTTTTTACTTTGTTTGTTGTCTGTGGTTTGTCCTGACAAAAAGACTAGGGCAACTTGTGCCCTTAGTATGAGTTAATGACAATCCTTGCCTGTGACTGTCTATTATTAGCAAGTGGATGACCTTGCACACCTTTATTTATGTCATATCATGGTGTTTTTCTCCATTTGTATTAGTCCCGCCCAATGATGATAAAGTGCAATACCTTTTGTGATACAGCGAAACATCAAATATTGCTAATACTAACATCTATCTCCTGTCTTTTGTTCTTTCTTCATCTTTCTTTTCACACTAACATTTCTTCTTTTCTACATCTTCACCACCCTTGTCTATTTTCCTCTATCCTTTTTTCTTTCATCTTCTAGTTCTCTCATTAATTTTGAGAGAACACTCATGTTCTTTCAACCCGCCTGTCCTTCCGAGGGGGCATACCTTCACTTGTTTTACATTGGGGCATTACTGGGGCATATTTCTTATCGATTTTCTTTGACACAATGCTGAAATGACATTGTATCAAAGAGGGGCAAATGTAGACACCGAAAATTGGTTTAGGCCTGCGACTTCAATATTCTTCATAATTCATATTCTTCATGGTCATGATTAAATAATGTCAATTATTTAATTATTCTCTATAGTCTTCAATTCTTCTATTAATTAAATAATCTTAATTATTTAATTAATTCACATTTTTCTTTATTCTATCTGATTAATTAAATAAACGATTTTTATTTAATTATGTTACTAATTAACCTTATTCTTCTTCTTAAATTAAATAAATCATTATTTAATTTACCTTTATCATATTTCAACTATAATTAAATAAATTCTTTATTTATTTAATTATTCATTTAAAATTCCTTTATCACTTAATTAAATAAATATTATTTATTTAATTATTCTTCAAATATTGAGTCTTGAATTAAATGAATTATTTAATTCATTAATTCTATTTTAACGCATTCTTCTATATTTTAGATAATTATGTGAGTTATCTAAGTATTCATTTTTACTCGACTCGACATCTATTTTAATCGCTCAGTTAACTCTTGATTTGATGTCTAAGTGGCGTTCTCGAGTAATCTCTTCATCAGATCATTCAATCATCCAGTTCTAACTCATTTGCGTGTACATGCAAATTAATTAAATATTCTTATTTAATTAATTAAATCTTGTGCGTGCATTCGAACATGAGTTGCTTTAATCAATCTTTATCTTTGTCATGCAAAGATATTTCTTCTGTTTTTGAATACCGAACTGAAGATTAAATCATTTATTTAATCTTTAATTCTATTCCTAATTTGTATCACTCATGTCACTACTGACAGTTATTAGAATGCATGTCTAATCAGTCAATCTCAAGCATCCGTTGATCTTTCAATCTTGGCCTGTCATTCGAATAATCAATTTTCTATAAATTGATTAATCATTCTTCATTCCAATCTCTCACGAAATCTTATGACTTTTGAGAGCACTCAATCTTGAATCTTCGATGTTTTGTTAATCATTATCTTAGGCTATACTTGCACGAATTACGAGAAATCTGAGGGAAATTATACTACACAAGCAAAATGGAGAAGGGAAATCGAGATGAATCATAGAAATAAGTTTGAGATTGGTGAGATTGTTTCAGTTTGTTTACATTTTACTTTCCTTTGTTCTTTGTTGCTTAACATTAGATTTGCATTTCAGATTTTAGTATTAGTATTGCATGTTTACTTCTAATCTGTTTCTTGTGCACTTTCTTGGCATTACAGTAAGTGATGTCAACAGGCTAGTGTTGTCATTGATGTCAACTATGTGCTGAGAGAGGTTATTGCATGATGAAGATGTCGAGGATATTGAGAAAATTGTGAAAAAGAGGAAAATAGTATTGTGCAATTGTCTAGAACGTGCTCCAGGATGTGCTCTATGTTTCTTCTTTGTTTATCTACACAAAGGGAGAGTAAAGGAAATCATAAGAAAATGTGTTCAAAGCTATTGTGTTGTATTCAATGATTTTTCACTTCATGTGTTGCCATCAATAACAAAAATGGAGATTGTTGCAAGTATTATGGTGTTGTCATTGATGTCAACTATTTATTGAGAAAGGTTATTACATGATGAAGATGTTGAGGATATTGAAAAAATTGTGAAAAGAGGAAAACAATTTTGTGCAAGTGTTCAGAATGTGATCAAAGATTTGCTCCACATTTATTTTGTGTTGATGAAATGCTTGTATAGATTTGTTATGTTGTTGTCAATAGTTTCTATGTCCAGAATTTGGGATTATGGATCATTGTGCAAAGTGAGATATTTTTACCAGTGTGTGAACCAATTTTTTAGTGTTATTTTTCATGGTTTGGGAGAAATGTATTTACTACGTGTTTCTTCACATTTTGGTTTCAGGTTGTACAGACCTATGAAGTTTCTTATAATGTTTGTATCTTTTAGAATTCAAGGTTAAACTTGACTTGGTGCTAATTATTTCTATGATACAAGTTTGGATGAAGTCCTTTTTGGATCTCAGGTGGTTTATGAATTATTTTAGATTGTGTTCAAGTGAATTTTGTTGTTTGGAAGTTTTAGATTGATTTAAGGAATCATGTATTTAATGTTGTATGGTTTTTAGCACAGGTATTGGTAAACTTTGTGTTAACAATACATGTGAAGCCTATGAAAGCATGGTGAAGTGTGTTATGAAGAATTTGGGTCCTAATTAAAGATTTATATGGGTCACCTTCATTCATATCCATCGAGGGAATGTTTAGGTTCTGACCTAATTTGAAATTTTAAATGTAATGAATAGTTTCCAACTGTGGAGAAGTTTTTCAAGGTTGAGGATTATATAAATAAGAGTGGTGTTGTTGTAATATGCAAGAGAGAGACATTATAGATGTGAGTTATGAATATGATACAAATTATAGAAGTACAAATGTGAATTTGAGCAGAGTAGTGCAAATTTCAATGTGCTATATTCCTAAGTGGATTGAGTTGAAGGTGTCTGCAATCTTTCATGCAAGGCTACAAAAGTGTTGGAGCATTTTTGGTGGATTCTTTGTTTCATTGAGAAGTTTTTCTCTATGTAAAATTTATCTTCTATATTCTTGTGTATCTTTCTATGGTTGTGAGCCCTAGTTGTGAGACTTTTTAGATAGTGTGTCCTATTTTGGTAGTGAGCCCTTGTACCAGTTTTGCAATTACTTATATTGTGAGCTAATCCTCACCATGTTTTTTCCATCATTGGGTTTTCCATGTAAATCTTGTTTTCTCTTGTGTGTGGTGTTATTTCAATCTTTATTAACTACATTTCATGATTAATCACTTTAACAACATAAGGGTTTCATGAATGCTTGTGGATTTGATTATTGTTGAGGGTTTTGATGTTTTAATTTTTGACAACTAATTCACCCCCTCTCAATTGTATTTTTCATTCAACACTCTATTGTACCATGATTTGACTAATCACCATGTCATGTTCATAATAAATATATAATTCATCATCACTCCAAGGAAATGATCATAGACTCTAACAGAAAATGAGCATGAAGTTGAGAATGTGAAGAAAGGAAAAAGAATGAGGCTACTTTGTGAAAGCCTCCTCTCTTGTCACCAAAGAAAATGGTTCCTCAAAGTCAATTCCTTTCACTTGTGAATATCCCTTGCATACCATTCTTGCTTTATTTCTGACAACCTCTCCATCTTCATTTCTAAAGTTTATTTTTTAGTTCCCTTTTTTTTCTATTGCATTCTTGTTGGTAGGCCTTGGAACCAATTCTCAAGTTTGAATCCTCTCAATCTAATTTAGCTCTTCTTCCATTTCTTATATCCATCCTTCATATTTGTTGGCATAAGAAAAATTATTTGGTTATATTATTGACAGTAGAGAAAAGTTCACCTATTCATTAATTTTTTGCAAATATTCTTCTTTTCTGCACTCCTTCATTCTTGTCTCCAATGATTCCTTTGAACATACTTGGTAGGAATCTTGGATACTTTCTCCTATGCTTCCTCTTTTCCTTCAACTTCCTTTTCCTTTGTATGAGTAGATTCATCAGTACAGTAGTCTTCCTTCTCATGTGCACTTTGATGTGATTCTTCATCCCCTTTGATATTTGTAGTTTAAATAACCTTCCTCAATCTTTTACTATATAATTAATAGGGTTTTCTCCTAGTTGAATACCCAATAAATATTCCTTCATCTGATCCTAAACCAAAATTTCCCAGTCATTATTCATCTATCTTGATGAAGCATCTACTTAAAAAAAATGAAATATTTGATAGTTGTTGGTCTCCCATACCAAAGATCGTATGGATTTTTGGTGTTATCGACCCTTATTGGACCTTTGTTAAGGATATAGACAATAGTATGGACTGATTCCTTCCAATACACATCAAACAATTTGACTTCATTTAGCATTGTCCTTGCCATCTCTTCAATAGTTGAATTATTTCTTTACACTGCTTCATTTTTCTAAGGATTTCTAGTAGTGAAATAATGTCTTTTTATCCCATGATCCTTACAAAATTTATCAAACTCACTTGATGTGAACTCACCACCTCTATCAAACATTAGACATCTGATTTCACCATTAATTTCATTCTCAACCATTTATTTAAAGATATTAAATATATTTAAGGCTTCATATTTTTCTTGGAAGTGATGGATACCTTCCTCCTCATCTCTTCAAAAAGAAAAGAACCCACCACATATTTAGTCTTCAAAATAATAGAAGTACTCCCAATAACCATAACAAGATAATCCCACAAATCAAGCAAAGAACAAAGAAATATCTAATATTTCTCATCGTCCATTTTGACACCAATGGATTCCAATTGAGCCACCAACATATTAAATGCTTCTAGGTGGTCTATAATTCATCCACCCTCTTCCATTCTCAAGGAATACAATTTCTTCCTCATGAAAATCTTGTTCATTAAAGATTTGGCCTAATACATCTCACCAAGCTTCTTCCATAGTTTCTATGCAAAGGTCTCCTCATGGACATTAATTAAAATAGAGTCTTCCAAACACAATCTAATTAGAACCTTGGATTTATAGTCCATAACATCATATTGAGCAACTTGAGTAAGATCTAAAAACCTTGAAACATTCTCATCAACAACATCCCACATATCTCGATCTATAAATAGATCCTCCATCTTTAGCTTCCACATTTCAAAATTATTTCCAAAAAATTTATCCACCTCTATTCTCCTTGATGAACTTGCCACCTAAAGTTCCCACAGCAAGATCACAAAGTATCTTTTGCGCATTCTCCCACTCAAATATGGATTAGTTCAAAAAACCCAACAACCCACAACTAAAACCAAAGGTGATCAAGCTTTGATACCACTTGTAAAGAAGCTAAGGTAGCGAAAAAAATTCCTACACTAATCTTGAGAGGAGAATAATACCAAAATTTTACAAATCTTTAATAGTACATAAACTTAAACATAAATATCATGCATACCATGACATAGTGATTTATGTGGGGAAAAACCTTTCGGGAGAAAAAACCCACACTCCAAAAGCTGCCTAATATATTATTCAATATATCACCAAGATTACAATATACATGCAGAGCAAGCTTCTCATAGGAGTATCACTACCAGAAATTCAGAGACAACACTACTACTATCAAACTCTCAGAGTACATCACCATCTCTACCACAGTCATAATACAACACCCTCATAAAATAGGGAAACATTCTAGGGCAAGATAGGCCAACAAAATATCCACCATTAGATCTAAAACCTAATAATTAACGGTCTAGATTTATAATGTATCATTTATATAATGTATGTTGGCCATTTTAGTAATTTCCTGAAAAAGGTTAAAAAAAATTCTTTACACGCATCCCACTCCTCCCCCTTGATGCCATTGTATATTACACCTATCAATTTAACTACCTAGATATATATATATATATATATATATATATATATATCTCAACAATACCCTTTATATAATTGCAAGGTTGAGACACATTTTGCAAAAATTTCCTCACTTTTCATAACTTCATCCACCAAAACTGTAATATGGGGAGACAAATAGGGATAAAGCATAGGTCTCCAAGTTGGAGGATTATTAAGACTATAAATTACATTATTATCACAACTTAGAGGAGAAAGAAAACCATTGTAAATAATATTCACATAAGATCCACTACTACAATCAATAAATTTAGATCATAAATTCCCACCACTTATGATAGAGGACATAGGAAAAAAAAGAGGCTCAAACACACATCCACAAAGAGCATCAAGAGGTAATTTCATAACCTAGACCCTACCTTAGACCCTATAAAATGAAAGGTATATTAAAGAGTCACAACTATAGACCCAAAATTAGAAACACCCATTGTGTATCTAGGAGAAGAGACATTATAAGGAATGAAGTCACATAACACTCACACCAAAAATACTCCAACATCCACTAGCAAGGGAAAAGAACCACCAAAAATTATCAAATCCACAAGAAGATTATAGTTATTAGAGAAATAAACCCTAGCACCCATACTAACAAATTTGAAATCCTCTTTTGAAACTTGAGAGGTGAAAGAGAGTGAGTGGGAGGATTTATTTCAGAAAAATTATATGGTTGTAATGTTTTGTGGATGGTATTATTGACTATTTTATGAATAACGACTTTTGTGAGCATTGTGTGTTGGGAAAATATAATAGAGTAAGGTTCTTTTCTAGAAGCATAATAGTAGAGGATATTTTGGAAGTGACACATAATGATGTGCTTGGTCGTATGGATATCAATTTCATAGGTAATTTTTTTATTATGTATCATTCATTGGTGATTATTCTCTAGTACTCTTGGATGTATTTTATTCGGAGAAATTCTTAGGTATTTCTCAAGTTAAAGGAATTAAGGGATATTGTTGAGAATTAACGAATAAGAAAATAAAATTATTTAGGATAGATAATGTGGTGAATTCTACTCCAATAAATTTAAAATATTTTATAAACATACTAGAATTACAACACAAAGGGTAACTATTGTTAGGAAAAGGTGTTTTTTCCACCTTGCATAATGTTACAATATAATATTTCTTTGTTTATTATGTGGTGTACCTAGGGAATCTAGGGATGTGTGCATCACATGGGTCTAGCATTCTTGGGGCCACTTTATGTGTTGTATGTAACATTGGGTTAAATATTTAATATGGGGAACACCTTGCACATGAGAATAATATTTAATTTTGGGAAAACTTAGTTCAAATGTTAAATGAGGGGTTAATGGTTTTGTAAGCTCATGGTATTAGTCACATGGTTTTATGTAATACCACGTGGTGATTTTGTGTGAGCTTGTTTCTATTAAAGCAAACACATGGGTAGTTTTCTAAGGTTGGCTAGTTGGCTTGTTGGCTCTTGTTAGCATTTGTGAGGGTTGAAGCATGGTATGGAATGTGTTGCTACATGATTTTTCACATGGAGTGCTTGTAGAGGGCTTAATGTTTAAAAGGTGTTCATGGATGACTTTGAAGATATATTGTAACTTTTATTGATGAATCATACATGAGTGATGGATGATTTTAGAGGTTGGTTTTTTCCCTCTTGAGGGTTTTCAATGGTATATCTTGTGTCATCTTTGATTGTATGTTTATTATTTTGCATGTGTATTATGAATACTTGTTTGCATAGATTTATCTATTTGGGTTATGTGGAAATTATCTTGGGTGGATGTATATTTCCTTTCATTTGGTATTAGAGCCATGGTTGTATTTTGTATAAATCCTATTGGAGTAGATTTGGTGCATAGATGAATCCAAGTCTTGCATGGAAATAATAAAGACATTGCAAGATATGAGAGTTTTGTGAAGGTTTTTTATGCGAATTTAGGGCTTTGGGGTTGCAGATTTGTGGTTTTTTGTACATTTGGGTTTATGAATCTTTATTGGAAAAAGTGTTTTTTATGGATGTTCATTATGAGTGTTTTGTAGGTGAAATTTTTTAGGTGACCCCTTGGGACAAAATAAACCTCACCATTGGATGTAGGAGACCTGAAAGATGAATATTGACATAAAATTTGACATATTTTGGTTATAGGAAAAAATTCAATTTTTTTGCCCCTTGCCCTAACTGTATGGTCATACGACATTTGCAAAAGGAATCAAAATATATTTCTATGGTATTAAAAAAATATTACAATGTTAAAAAATAATATTTAAAACTCCAATTTGATTTAATTGAAAATTAAAAATTAAAAAAGTGTAGAGGGGTCTACGAACCCCCTGTGCCTACATTGGCAAACTGCCAATGGTAGGTCCTACCATTGGCACTATCAGTTATGGCTGAAAGTAGCCGAGCTAGCAAGGTCCCTGCCACTGGAAAGCCATCCCCACCCCATGAGGGGTTGAAAAGAATTTAAATCGCCTATTAAAATTTTTAATACAGTCTGCCCAAATATTTTTAAGATGCAAAAATTAAACCAGAATTTAAATTCTAGTCGGGTTTTTCTACCTGTGAGTGGCACTACTTGAGTGGTGTTGCTGCCATCAGTAGGTTGTTTCACAACCACCCACTGACCACCAGCATTGATCCTATAGAAAAATTGGGAAACCTTATTCTAGGGGACATAAATTTTGTTCGAAGTGTCCATTTCGTCATGTATTATACTCATTGGAAAGATCAAGTTCAATGTACTTCATTGTGGTATCTATGGTTTTTCTTTAGAATTTTTTATTTTGATAATGTTTTTCTTTTTAGAATTCAAATGGTCTTTTTAGGGTTAGAGGGGTCATAACTTGTGAATACGAACTTAGATTTTGGACTTCTTATAGTTGACAGAAAACATGTTCAAAGAACTACATAGAGGATTTGGTTTGAAATTTTTTTGACATAATTTTTTTGATGTTATTTCCATCTAATTTGTTTATGGGTTCTTTTGACTATGGTGATTTTTTGAGCTTACAACTATTAGATCTTGGTAATTTGATGTTGGTGTCATTGTATAATCACATGTACATCTATGATTACTCTCATTTGAAATGGTTATTAGTATATTTTTGGATTTGTATGTTGTGTTGTTGCATTTATGATTTGTGTAGTATTGTAGATTGTCTATGCTTATAGATTGTATTTATGAATTCTAGATTTGGGTTGTCTATGCCCCATAGATTCCTTAGTGTTGTTGTAGATTTAGTTTGGTGGCATGGTTTAGTCACTTTAGTTTCTATTTCAGCCAAGTCCTATTGAGGAGGAGAGATGGTATTACTAGGTGTAGTCATGATGTGAGACCTATGTAGTTGATTATGTGATGTAGACATGTGTGACATAGTTGGAGTTATTGTTGGTAAATTTGGTGGTGATCATGGTGTCATGTGTGTCATGGATGTGTCATGGATTGATTCCTATTTGGTTTGTTACAATGTATCTTCTTGGCTTGTGGATCATTGTTATGGTTGATCTTCATTGAGTAGGTTGTTATCACAATGTCATGGATAGCTTGATTACATGATTCAGAGGGAACTTATGATAGTGATATTTTGGAAGTGTTGTATCTTCTTAGTTAGGAGATCATGGTTTGTACTCTTCCCTTTGGGAGCTCAGTGTTGAATTATTAGATTTTGTTGGGGCCATGGAGGATCTTTATTTAGAGGATGGTTACCATGTTACCATGGAGAGATCAATATCACTATTTAGTGGAATCTTTTGGCGATGATGTGGATTCATCATTTTATGGTGGATGATCTTCTATAGTGGGTATGAGCAGGATCATGATGGGCCAAAAAGTGGCAATGGGGAAAAAAATACGTTTTCGATCAACCCAAAAACATGAAAATGTCGAGTTGACTTTTTTGTGGCTTGGGTGTCAGTACACACCTCCAAAGCAATGCCCAAACCAAGATCTCCATATTGGATATCCGATTTGAGGCAAACATATATATACAAAATTTGGGCCTGTTAAAATCATTTCACATTCACAAACAGGTCGTGGGTGCGCAGTGAGGAGGTTCTCCACATATCAGATATCCAATTTATTTGATATCCATCTTGAAAAGGTTAGATTTTAGATTTTTCTTTGCTTTGATTGAATTTTGAATTAGATTTGTATAATTTTAGTTAGTTTTTTATGGATTTTTTTTCAAAATAGGGTTTTTGATTGAATTTTTATGAAAAAATTGAGTTTAGAATGGATTTTGATTATGTTTTTTTGGATTTTTGTGGATTTTTATTTAAAAATAGTGTTGTTTATGTATTTGTATTAAAAATTAGAGAATTTTATAGATTTTTGTTAAAAAGTAGGGTTTTTTTGGGTTTTTTTTAAAACTAGGGTATTTTTACAATATTTTCATTTATACTGTCTAATTTCAATTAGATTAATTAGTTTTTAACTTTAATCAGGCATTATGGTTGTTGAGAATGAAAATGCACAAATTCTAAATGATCCACCAGTTGAGAATGAAAATGCACAAATGTCAAATGCTCCACCACCTTTGTAGCCATCAATTGAAGAATTAATTGGTGAAAAATTGCAGCAATTAAAGGAAATTTTTGAAGTTTATAAGAGAATCCCTCGATTATTTGAGATGTCAAACACATTGAAGGATATAATTAAAAATATAGAAACCCTCTCCACTCAACATAATGCCTTTCATTCATGGCGAGAAGACCTGATGGAATATTATGCATGTGGATTGTCTTATGATGATGTGAAATATCTCAGAATAACCAAAGCCCAAATAGCCTCTTTATTTGTTAAACCCCACACTAGTTTGCTAGTTAATGTTAATAAACCAAAACTTTCTATAAAATGGTGCATGCATAGGGACATTGTAGATAACTTTTAGGATCATTGGTGTATGGTTTTTGATAAACCACTGAACAACAATCGTGATATACCATTTTACTTTATTAAAAAATTATATGTTGAGTTTGTGTTAGGGCATCATGTCAATTACTTTGACATTAAACACTTCCAGGGTGTTGGTGGAGGTATGCCCCAGGTTAAACCAGGGGTAGTTAGAGTAGTTCCACACTCATATGTTCCCACTCCTCCCCTTCCTCTGCCACCTCTAGTATATCATCTAGATATTATGCAGGATGCGGCCACACAAACTATCCAGGCTATTCACTCTTTGAGTGGTCTTTTGGTTTCACATGCTTCTACAGTAGCTCAGCCACATTATGTTTATGTTGGTGATGGTTCGAGTGTTGTTGTGTCATCCTCATCAGGTCCACATTTTTGTGTGCCACATACTTGCTCCATGTGTTGCCAAATATGCTTGGGTCCTCTTCTACAGCCCGCCGAGCATCCCTTGGACACTTCTGATTATGACCTGCATAATGTGGACATTATAGATCAGACTCAGGGGAGTGGAGCACACCCTATAGATTCCTCTCTTGCTAGAGAGGGGGACATTAGAATAGTGACACAGGTAAGATTTAAGTTGTAAATTCATAACTTGCATTTGTTTTTAAATGAATATTAATAAGAGATAGTATAATGCACTAATATTTATTTACATGGTCTATTTAACAATTGATGTCTGAGGAGGAGCTCACACAGGTGACTGATAGCACCCTTAGGGCCATTTCATTTGGCCTTGACACACACACAGTATATATTTTTGCACTCACTCATTTACATTTTTTTATTATATACTTGCTTGTCATTTGAATTGTCATAAATGAAATTATATAATAACTTATATGTTTATCTTATTTTCCTCTTGTAGGAAATACCTAGTGCAAGCAAGGTACAAACTTGTCCGGATTATGGAAGTGCAATGTTAGATAAGGGGAGGGTAATTGAACTCATATTCGATTGAATTAAGAATTTTAATATCTTATATTGATTATGCATACATCGACATAGATTAGTAGTTTCATATGTACTTGTCATTTTTATGTACAGGCAGTTATGAGCTATACATTGTTGTTGACAAGTGCAAGCAAGGTGCAGCCTTGTCCAGATTATGGAAGTGTAATTTTAGATAAGGGGAAGTTAATTGAACTCAAATTCAATTGAATTAGGATTTTTAATATCTAATATTGATTATACATACATCAATATAGATTGGTAGTTTCATATGTACTTGTCATTTTTATGTACAAGCAGTTATGAGCTATACATCGTTGTTGACAAGTGCCACAATGCCTGAAGGAGTATGTATTGGAACACTTGAAGGAGTAGGTGTTGAAACACCTCAAGGAAGAGGTGTCGAAACACCTAAAGGAGATAAAGAAAAAGATCAGCCTAAAGAGGTATGTGTTTATTTTATTTTGTGTTTGGTATTTATATGTTCCTATTACAGACAATTGTATGCTAACTTGGATCAATTTTATGTTTTTGTTCACATATATAGATTGACATTACAAAAGTTGGTTTGGTCAGTTCTTTGAAAGGGGCATGTTCTAGGACTCCTAACCCTTTGAAGAGACAAATATTTCAGGTAATCAAGATTACAATTTTAGAGTTCAATTATAATTCAATGTATATTGATTTTGATGTTAATTATTTGATTTTAAATCATATAGTATAACTAATCTTAATTGTGGTTTAATTTTTTTTGTGCAGCTACGTTCAAAGCCAACAAGTGCTATAAAGAGGCTCCATTTTGATGATCCACTAGTAGTTTAGGGTGAGATAGACATTTTGGCATGTAAATTATGAATAGACATCGAGATGGCATATGCCACATTTTATAAAACTTTGTTTGAGTTGGTTTTGATGCCATTTTTGTATATGGAGATACACTCAAGATTATTGGATAATTTGATATATAGAAGTTGAAAATCAAAATTTAATTTCTTCCTCATGTGCATGATTAAACTCTTTGAAAATTTAATCAAATGAGCAATGGTTAAATATCAATGTACAAGAGCATAAAAAAAATGGTTGTATTTTTTATTTATATTCATATCACTGATTACATTGCATTGCACATCTTTCAAACTCAAAGCATTATTTCACATTGCAGAACTAACAACTAGATGCTGATAGATGAAAAAAATTCTTACAATATAGTATTTACAAAGTCAACCTAAGCAGTTATGCAATTACTTCACATTACATAACTAATAACTGGGAGCAATTGTCAATTGCATTTTCTTGTCATGGAATTTTATGAGACCACATTTCTTTGAGGCATTTTTTCAAACAATTCACTACCTTGTCTATGCCACCACATTTTTCATACATGTGTACCAAAGCTTTTTATCAAATGATTCACTGGCTTGTTGTTATGGCTAAAAGCCTATAAAAAGTTATTTCAAACAAGCTATGGATTGATGTAGAGTGGGGGTGAAAACATATGTGAAAACTACCCTTGACTTCTTTGGACCAAATTTGAGAACCAATAACATACCTCTGTCCTAGGCTAGTGAATTAGCCCTCTTTCACAAAGTGAGTGCCCTTTAAACACTTTATCTTCACAAGAACACCCCAAAATATCTTGAGTTGTGTCATAAAACAATAAAATCTAAGATTATTCTACACTTATAGGTCCTTTAGTAGGATGTCCCATGAAACTGTCTATTTACCATGGAAATGCGTAGGGTTTATTGAAATTCCCACTTGTACAACTCCCCTGACCATGACACCAACTCAAACACCTCTATTATGACCCCAATATGCTTAAACATTAAAGAGATTCCCCCACTCTCATTGATTTTAACAAACCCCAGGCTAAAAGCTTCATTTTCATGCAATTTAAGCAATGATTTTCTTAGGATAGCAACTCCAAGACTCACAAATCATTTCCCCTTTCTTAAATGGACCTACACACATTCAAATCATATTGTACACATCCTCTCCACGGAGTCACATGAAAGGTACAATAGGTGGAGGGCTTCAATAATTCACAATTTACTCAAAAATGCAAAATTTGGGTTCACTACTCGCCTTGAGAAAACTTGGCACAAAACTCACAAAAAATGAAAAGAAAGCAGTCAAACCAACTTTAAAGGGGTCTCAGGCCTGCTTCCCCCAAAACGATCTAATTGATTCTTCACAAAATTACATTTATCAATCCCCAAAATTACTTCCTCAACCTTTTTTAAGACTCTCCCCCACAGAAAACAACCGTTTCAAACTAAGTTACCTGTTCAGGTTTGGGGGTTTGGTTCACCAGTTTGGCTAAAAAAAATTTGGGGGTGGTTCGGTTTGTTTTGGATTCGTTAGTAAAAAAACATGTAAAAATAAAAATATATATATATGGAGCATAGAAGCATGAAATAGGATTAGAATATCACATAACATCATATAAACAACAAAACCACCATAAACTTGAATGTCATTTAAAACATGCATGATAAATATTCATCATTGAAACTTGAATTGTGGTTGCTTGATATATAGAGTCTATTGATGCCAAGGTTCAATTTGTATGATTTTGAAAAAATAAGCCAATTGAGTAGAGTTATCAGTATTCTTTAGAAATCATAAGAATTTTTTTAGTACACTAGTCATTTTGATGTCTTCTTGCAATCTCAAATGCTAAATCTATGAACAAGTTAACTCTGTTTCCCACTAGTTTCCATTAAAAAGAAAGCAACAAGTTATGGTCTCATGGCTTTTTTTCACATGAAAATCAGTGTTGGAGTTCAGTTGGAGGGTGAAAAACTACTTGTAACTACATAAATAAATCTTCTTCTACAACTCGTATGACCTAACCGACTGTTCCATCACATTTGGATGGTTACATTTAGGTTATGAATGGTCCCCTTTTGCACCCAAATCAGTCGAAGCAGTTTGAGCTACGTTCAATCATCGAAATCCCTTAAGAGTCCAAAGTGCAAAAGGGTAGCAATCCTTGAAGGATAGTTTCTCAGAACTGTGATGCCCACAAAATTTTTGTTTGAGGCTATTGGATAGTGTTGGGCCCCTCTATAGTAACCTCTCTTGGTTTTCACTATCTTGGAGGCTTTTTCCCATGGTGGAAAGTTTCCAGTTGAGGGAAAAGTTGTTAGATGCAAGCAGTGTAAAGTTGCAAAGTAGTGCAACTTTCATTCAACAACTTGTACGACCAAACAGACTATTCCAACACATCCATATGGGTATGTTTACACTAGGGATGGTCCTCTTTTGCACCCAAATATGCCGAATCACTCCGAGCTACATTGGACCGACGATTTCCCTTAAGAGTCCAAAGTGCTAAAAGGCAGCAATATTTGAACGGCTATTTCTCGGAGACCGTGAGGCTTACATAATCTTTTTCTGAGGCTATGGGATCGTGTTGGGACCATCTACAAAAACCTCTCTCAGTTTATGTTGTCTTGGAGGCATTTTCCTATGGTGGTAAGTTTTCAGCTGAAGGAAAAGTTGTCAGATGCAAGCAGTGTAAAGTTGCAAAGTGGTGCAACTTTAATTCAGCAACTTGTACAACCAAACAGACTATTCCAATACATCCAGATTGGTACGTTTATGCTAGGGATAGTCCTCTTTTGCATCCAAATACGTCGAATCACTTTGAGCTACATTGGACTAACGATTTCCCTTAAGAGTCCAAAGTGCTAAAAGGAAACAATCTTTGAAGGGCTATTTATTAGAAACCATAACGTTTACAGATTCTCTATTTGAGGCCATGGAATAATTTTTGGCCCATCTACAATAACCTCTCTTAGTTTTTTCTATCTTTGAGTAGTTTTTTCTATCTTTGAAGCGTTTTCCCGTGGTGGCAAGTTTTCAGCTGAGGGAAAAGTTGTCAAATGCAAGTAGTGTAAAGTTGCAAAGTGGTGCAACTTTCATTCAGCAACTCTAATGACCAAATGGACTATTCCAACATGTCTAGATGGGTACATTTATGCTAGGGATGGTCCTCTTTTGCATCCAAATACACCGAATCACTTTGAGCTACATTGGATCGACGATTTCGCTTAAGAGTCCAAAGTGCTAAAACGCCATACCATCTATTGTACGGTTTGTAGCTGGATGGTATGGCCATGGTAGATTTTATTATGATTTTATAAGGTGAATGTGAGTTTAGAGATCTGGAAACATATGTACTTGAGTTGGTGAGTTTCCATGCAAGGCAAAACTAAGTGAAAGTAGGTGAAAAATTGATGCATACACAAGGGCACAATCACAAAATCTTTACAACTTTCCTATTTGAGGCATCTAACAAGATTATTTTGACCTCTTTGGACAGTCCAAAACTCCCTTAAAACTTGACAAGCAACTAAATACACATTTCCCTCTTTAACTCTTCTTAAACCCTTGTAATAGTGAAAAACTAGTTTTTGTCCAATTACTCCACAATTCTCCAAAACACCAGACCAACACATGACTGATTCAAATACTCATTTCCAAGTTACACAACATATATGAGAAACAACATAGACTCCTGTAGACTAGCGTTGACTTCCTATACATTCACCCTTGAAAAGGCTACTCAATTAGCCCAAAAATGCAAAGAAACATACCTTCAAACACCACACAGACCCCTAAAACCTTGGGGCAGCAAATAAATTGCCAAGAAAACAAAGATTCTACAATTGGATTCCATTTGTATAGACCTATAACCATCAAATCAGAAAACCCTTTTTTTAGTGTAATTCTTGAGGGTTTATTGGATGTAGCACTTCCACAACCTTTTAGACTCTACCACCACCTTAGAAACCTTATTTATGCCCCAATATGCTTATAAAATAGAGAAAATTCTAGTATCTCAGATATTTTTGCAAACCCTAGTGTAAAAGCTCTATTTCAAGTGAAAAAAAACCACCATTTCTAGACCTTTAACTCTTCATTTTATTTCAAAATCTACATGCCTTCCACTCTTGAAATATCATTTACTAAGCCCTACCAACTCATCCCATTGAGTCACATTGGCACACAATAGGTGGGATGAGATTCAGGCCATTAAAATTGCAAAACTCTTATTCCCCTGTTCAGGAATCCGTCTAGAGAAAGTCCGAGTTTTGAGGCACAAAATGAATAAAGAAACCCTCTATTAAGAAGTAAAAATAAATTCAAGACATTTAATAACCTTTCTACATAAATTTTTGATACAAAAATTCTTGAATGACCTATGCACAAGCAGAAAACACAAGAAAAATAGTAAAATCTAAACTGAGCAATCAAGAAACTTTATTGATACAAAGAAAAAAACTCCTTCAACCAAACCTATCTTGAGCACTTGAAGGCCTTAATTACATTGCTATGCCTTGGAATCAAACTCCCAATTCCTTTAACCACCAATCTTAACTGACTTTTGAAACCTTAATGACTGTTGAAGGCCAAAATACAAACATTTCTGACATGTATATGACTCATAATGAAATGTTGCACTTTTCCACTTCTAAATTTACTAAGACCTCACTTAATGGCTTGAAATAGCATCATTACATGTGAAAAACATTGTTCTTGCTTGTCCCTAAACAAATTTACTAATTTTTCCTTCAAAGGCTACAAAGCAACAACTAAGACAAGTTGGGATCTCCATGTTTTTTGACCCTAAAACCTAAAAACTCCTCCTAATACATGACCATTGATTGTATTAGATCTCATTAAAGACAAAAACTCAAAATATTAACACTTTACTCATTGAAAGGATCCACAATGATATTGTGGTGTAGGTGCTCCTACACCAAAAATGGTGGTTACAACTTGCTAATGTCAATGAAACATGGGGGCAACAAGATTTAAGGTTGAATCAAGCTTGTGCAGGTCCTAATAGATGTGTTTGATGAATTTATAGGGTGTGGCAAGGTTGGAAACATTTACTTCCGTAAAAACCTCATGAAAGTTGTAAAAAATGAAGTTGCACCCAAGTTCGATTTAAGGAGAAAAAGTGGCAAGCCACTATAATTTATTATATATAAATAGGAGATATTACAAAACCTAGTTCAAACAATCATACTAGTAGGAATGAACCAGGAATAAAACCTTTGGTTGTAGCTCGATTAAGTACAAAAATCTATTACAGAATTGTCCCAATAATAGTAACAAACCATACACCTATATGACTAATTCAACCTATGAGTTTCCAAAATACAAACCCCTTTACATTGTAAACATACCCTTTATACAATGCCAGACATTTGACCCATATTTCAAAAAACATCACTGGTTATAGATTATGCCCATACACAATTATGACCTTTTTACATTGTTTCCAATTTGAGAATTCAAATTTTACAAAATTTTCCTATTGGAGGCATTCAAGGCATAGTCTTCCACAATAGTAGTATGTTCACATTCTAGACTGACAAGCACCTGTACAAACCATCAAGGTAGCTTAGAATAACCAATCTATATTATTCTAAATGACACAAAATATGATGAGATAGTAATGCAAAAAAATATAAAAGATGCTTAGAATAACCAATCTATATTGTTGTAATATGTTGTATACCTCTCTGAAGGATCAAAGCTGGCTATTGTTGCAGTAGTCCATGATCAATCATGTGCGAGGAATATCGCAAAAAGTGGAAAATGAAATCCCTATATTATCTAATGAAATGCTCGAACCTTTCATCTATAATATCGCTCTTTCCAGGTTGGTTGGGGTGCGGGCTGTGAGGATGGTTGGGATGACCGGTCTGTGTTGCCAGGTGACTGCGAATGTGATTGGGATGGTGTGCCCAGGAATGTAAAGGGGCATGGCCAGTCTGTGTTGTTTGTGTGTATGTGGAGGGATGGGGTTGTTTGTTGTTTGCTGGCGGGTCCTTGGGTCAGTCGTGGAATAATGCCAAGGGGTGGTGGAAATGAAATCTATATTGTCACAATAGAAAAGATGCTTAGACTAAAAAATCTATATTAATCTAAACAACTTGAATGATGATGAATTGGTGATGAAAACTATAAAAGATGCTTAGAATAACCAATTTATATTATTCTAAATGACACAAAATATGATGAGATGGTAATGTGAACTATAAAAGATCCTTAAAATACCCAATCTATATTGTTGTAATCTGTTGCATACCTCTCTGAAAGGATCAGAGCTAGCAATTGTTGTAGTAGGTCCATGACCAATCATGCCAGGAATATCACAAAAGTGGGAAAATGAGAAATCTATATTGTCACAATAGAAAATATGCTTAGACTAACAAATCTATATTAATATAAACAACCTAAATGATGATGATTTGGTGATGCAAACTATAAAAGACACTTAGATAACCAATCTATATTGTTCTAATCTATTGCATACCTCTTCGAAAGGATCAGAGCTAGCTATTGTTATAGCAGGTCCATGATCAATCTTGCCAAAAATATAAAAAAAGTGCATACAAAATATCACTATTAAAGACACCTGCATTGCAATAGTATATAAAATATCAGTATTAAATAAAGAACACTAATGAACTTAATCATAATGAACATAAGCATTATACCTTCCATTCTTGAAAATGTTATTCAAGTGTGCCTGAAGGGTCATCTCTTTGCTTAAGAGTATCCAATATTGCTTCATGATCAACATTAGTAAGTGTCCATATTTGTTTTGTCTTTGGTCTAGCATGATGCTTCAACAACTTAACATTTGTTGCTATAAAAAGGTGCGAACACATGCAAACATTTTTTTGTTTCTCATAGTCTTCAAATGCAGGTATGCCATTCTTTCTAATCATGTATGTTCGCAACCAAGTTCCTACAACCACAACTAAATATGTAGGATACACAAAACAATCATCATCTTCTATCGGTTGTGTTAGCTTATGCTTTACCCACACATATCAAGCCAACCAATAGTCCGATCTCTCTTCATTCCCCCATGGTGCAACAACTGCAAAAACATGTCCTAGTTGTAGTAGATCTGAAAGCAGGTTGTAATCAATTGAACTTTCCATTGTGTCATTTGTCATGGATATTGTTTGAGATAAAGGAGTTAGATACTGTGGTACCCATGTATCCACCCACTCACTTGACTCGCATTGATCCCACTCACACTGAATACAACTCTAACAAAAACAAGCCAATTCTCATGTCCAAATGGTCCATGTGCCTACATCTGAGCTTCGAAATGAATGCATCTTTGAAGAATCTTTGATTGTATGACAATCCAATCTGCCTCCCACTATACCCTCTTTAATGAACCAAAAGAATTTGTGCACTATTGAATCAAGTTTCCCTCCTTGTGAAAATGTTGAACTACACCAATCAACAATAGAATGTACATCACTGAATTTTGCTCCTAAAATCTTCAATTGCTCCTTAACTAGAGCTCTCTTTACGCATGCACCTGCTCCATCATGCTCCCCTTTCCCATGTCTAGCTTCAAAAATACTCCAAATATGAGGTAGACCCCTCTCTACATGCATTCTACTCAACCAATAAAACATACAAGCATTTTTTAATTGGCCTATG